>JAYMTK010002786.1:0-13251 GCA_036897405.1 Pelargonium myrrhifolium | reverse complement strand
AGCAAAGATGTCTTCCCGCTGCAAATTGACAACACGACAAGGCATGAATCGAAAATTGAGTTCAATTGGAGCTCAGAAGGTACAGAAACTGAAGCAATTTGTGAGTGCCCACAAGGTGTTCGACGTTTTGCTTCACAGAAAAAGAAGAAGAAAAATCAATTAATTACTCCACACCATGAAGAAGGACCCGAGAGAAGCACAATCGGGTCGGATCCGTCGTTCCGGGTATCCATTTGCTTCACTGAGAAGAATCTCTCTACCATCGTCGTCTCTCTCAGATCTCTTCAATGTTGTGGAAACTTTTGGAGTTTTTGGAGATATTTAAAACTAGCTGTTCGGGTTTCGGGTCGATTTTAGAAAACATGGGTTGAAAATGTCCAACTCGAACCCGACTTGCTAGAAAACCGATAGGGTTTGGATCGGATAGACATAACACGAACACGATGGGAAAGGATTGCGGATTCAAATCAAGTTTTGGGTTTTCCGTGCAAAAATGTTAAAGTTCATAGAGATTCTTTCTGTTTGATTCGAGCTAAAATTTAATTGGATATTACGTGTAAAATGTGTGGATTTGGTCAATCTGATTTATAACTTTCACGTAGTAAACCCGACTTTCGATTCAAAATTTATTGAGGATGTAGGGTTGGGCATCGGTTCAAGACTACACCAAATCAGACCGAGATTGAATGTCTTGCATAAAATGGACCGGGAATCAAACCGATTATTGTTGGTCAACAGAATAGACCGAAGCGATTAAAAATATTTTTCTTCAAGAAAACTTTAATTTTTAAAAGAAAAATTAAAGGAAAATGACGCATTTAGTCCATGTACTATTCTAAACGTTTTGGTTTAGTCTCTGAACTTTCAAACATTTGAAATTAATCCAAAGATCGCAAGAGTATGAGTTTAGTACAAAGTAGTCCCAAAAGTGATTGAAATAAGGACACGCCTTAAATTTGTGAACATAATCCGTCAAATTTAACTAACACCGTTAGATTTGTGGACGAAATCCGTCAAATTTGACGGTTTTCGTCCACCAATTTAACGGAATGAGCTAGTTTCATACACTTTCAGGACTATTTTGGACTGAACTCATACACTTGCACAATCTTTGGACTAATACCAAACACTTGAGAGTTTAGGGAATAAACCCAAACTTCTGGGACAGTACAGAGACTAAATTCATCCTTTTTCCTTAAATTAATCACGATTGAAGTGAATTTAGTTAACAATAATTAAGTATATAGTACTAAAAGTAATAAAATTGGAACGGACTGAACTGAATGGACCGAAGACGGGTCCAAATCTATTCGCTCCAATCCCGGTCATGACCCAATCATGCTCAACAAAAACCCAAATCCGTAAGCACCCAAAATCCAACCAGCATAAAATAATCCGAACAAGCACAACCCATACCCTTTTTGGGTCAAGTTTGGGTTCGATATTTTCAATCCAAACTCGTGAAACCTGAATTGTCAGCTCCACGTAAGACGGTGTCATCTCTTGGATCTCCAAGCTTTCAGCATTTTATTAGCTACATATCTACAAGCATTAACACCACCTACAGCCAATAAACCAGACACAGCTTGCCTTGCACTTGAAGCCATCACTATCCTCCTCATAACCTTCTCCATACATTTTGTAGCCTCTTCTCTTGACTTGATCATCACTTCATTCACAACCATACCTGCATTGACAATGTCTCAATAATGCTTCAAAACCCAAAGCTTCCTAGAAACACACTTTGTTTGTGTAAAGAGACCGACACGTAATAGGTGCATAAACTTTCAACTTTCAAGTCATTAACGGTGTTAACTTTTTTGGTTAGAGAATGTTTATTGGCGCCATGTGGCAATCTAGTTGACACTTTTAGCTGACATGATGTGTGACGTGTCATTTTTCTGATGACGAGGTTGTGGATTGGTGTAGACTTTGTTTGACTCATTGAGGACCGCCTATCAACACTAGTCAACAATCATGTTAGCGTAAATGACATGTCATACTCAATGTCAACTAAAAGTGCTAACTTTTAGCTTACATGAAGTGTGACGTGTCATTTTTCTGATGACGAGGTTGTGGATTGGTGTAAACTTTGTTTGACTCATCGGGGACCGCCTATCAACGCTAGTCAAAAATCACATTAGCGTGAATGACATGTCATACTCAACGTCAGCTAAAAGTGCCAACTAGACTGTCGCATGGTGCCACGTAAGAATCCCAAAACAGAGGAATTTAAGGCACTTATTTTGTACAAAATTTGACAAAAATGACCTATTGGTAGATTACACCAAAAATGTACTGCTCTTTTTGTATAAACTATAGATTCAATTTCCTACCAGATTCACCCATTGTTTTCTTCTCTCCTAGCTTCATTCCCATTCGGGTTCTGACGAGTGGAGGAAGGCAGGAAACGAGGGAGCGAGTCACTGATAGATCACAATCCTGGCTTCAGAAATTCAAAACGTCACAATTTCTAGAGCCAAACTTGAAAACAATTGTTATACTACTCGTTCTGTTCTAAAATGAGTGTCCACGTTCTTTCCTCAAATTGAAGATACAGATTTAAACAAGCTTGAACTGAAACTGTGAGGATCTAGATTGAACCTGTGATATATTTGCTTGATGCCCACCCATGAACGAGAACCTCAATGACCCTCTAGTCTCGTGTTCTTCAAGAAATGGCTTGTACCTCAGCTGGAATAATTCAAACTGACCCCGTACAATTTTCTTCACCTACACAGTTAGTTCAAATCAACAGCAGAAGCTCAGTAAGATCATGAGAAATGCCAAAACAGATCATGATACACAAATCGCTCTCAAAAGATGTATGTAAATTGTATTCAACCTTTACCTTATTACGGTCTTCAGCAAAAAGCATGCGCAAGTCACCCATGTACGAGAGACTGCATATTTTGGCATATAGATCTTCCTGTGTGAACATATAACAAAAGAAGGAATATTGCAATTTTAACATTGAACGGGTCTTCGAATAAACAAAATATGGAAGAAACGAACCTCAGTGAATTTGGATGGCAAGAGTAGGAGAGCAGCAGAAACTGCAGCCCTTAAATTAACAGAATTGACATTTTCAATATCCAAATTATCCACTAGTAAATGAACCTGTACCAAAGAAAATATTGAAACGTTGTTTAGATTCTGGTATAAATGTGAACTATGGAACCATGAATACTATTGTGCTTAGAAAAATATATATATCTAACCCAGAAAAGCATCATAGAGAAACATGAAAGGTAGAAAAAGCTAAGTTTGAGGAGTAGACGCATCAATTAGCAAGAATCTGAATCTCCCTCAAGAAAAATGTTTACATCTTGAACCATGTTTACACACGTGCAACTATGGGCGGCCCAGTGTATGAGGCTTCCGGCATAGTGGGGTCTTGGAAGGGTCATTTAAATACACGATCTTCCTCGGGTTAGAGCTGACAATTCGGGCCTCAGGTCGAGTTTTTCAGGTTCTGGTTGAAAAGACCTACCTGGTCGGGCTGGTTTACGAGTTCTACATATAAATTGTGTGGGTTTGTCTGTCCCGGCCCGAAAACCAGTTGGGTATTCGGGTGCCTGCAGGTTCAGGTCCGAATTGCCGACTCTACCCCTGATTCTGCAGAGGTTGTTTTCATGGTACAACGATAAGGTTGTTGTCTTGCGACCTTGTATCATGAGTTCCAGACTGAGCAATATCGTCCCTGCGAAATCATGAGGAAGGTTGTATACACAAATGACCTTGGCCAGATCCCAAAATGGTGGGAGCCTCATGCACAAGGCCACTTTTCATGATAATTATGTTACCAAATGAAAACGTGTTAAGGATTAGACATTGAAGTGGAAGAAATGTACCGGTTTTTGCAAACGACCACTCAAGTAGAACCTTTCCCAAGTCTGTATGTCTTGAACCAAGTCATGCATCCGAACAACCCCATATTTAAGCATCTATTTGAGAGTAAACAATGGGATAGTCAGGATTACACTTTCAATAAGATCATTGGGTAGTGAACCAAGATCAAAAGCAATTTGTTAACGCGCAATGAATCGACTTAGAAATCATCAGCATGCACATCCATGAGTTACATTATCGAAAGCTTAATACCTTGTCATTCCAAGTAACAAAAGGATTGAAGTGTACACCTACACCAATACCATCTGCAATTCGAGTGACCTAACAAACCAAACCAAAAATGAAGTCTCGGAAATAATAATAAATTTGAAAGGAGAGAGAGACGCACCAGTTTTGCCCCACCAAGGTGTACCATCCATGAAGCATAGTGCTCTCCGTTACATTTCATATTCTTAAAAGCAAACAAATCTAAGTGTGAGCATTTCTAGCATTTTAGTCTCTTCAAAAGGACACCTAAAGCTAGTTGCGATTCAGAATTACCTCATAATGCCATTGTAGAGGATCTGGTACACCAAGAATGTAATCAACCATGCTTGACTAGAATACCATTCGGATGTAAAGAAAAAGAAAAGGACACATACATCATATAATTAAAAATTCATATGATGATATAAAGAGGGAAAAAAGAACCTTGTTATTGTGGTTTGGATGGAGAGCAGAGCCATAGACACAGCAAAACTCAACCGGGGGAAGAATTTCAAGAAAACCTCTGAGCTCAGCTTTGTTTTTATCATCCATGGCTATAACCAACACCTGAACACAAAAAAGTACATAAAAAATAAAGAACCAGTGGGTGAATTTGGATCACAAGGGCCTTAAGATATCACAATAACAAAGACAATACATGTACATATGCAGACACATGGCATCAAAAATGATGGATATACCGAACTCTTGTATATCTTATAAAGTTACACATAAGACTTCACAAAATCAATGGTATGTTGCAGAAACTGTAAGCTCAGTAAGATTCTAACCCGAAACACGTACCATTTCCAAGTTAATCCAAACAAAACTGCACTTTCGCGACGGGTTATCATATATGTAAAACAAAAAGCAAAATCAAAACCAGCTAAATTTTCATTCAAATAACATCTTCACACAGACACACAAACTACCACTACAATGAACAAAACTAAACAAAATCATCCAAAAACTAGCAGACTATCAATATATAAGCATCACAAAAGCATACATATGGTTTTCAATTTGCATATTCATTTGGTCATTCTCAGGGGACTTTTAACAAACAGTTTATGTGCATGTGAAAAGTTACAGTTGTAGAACAGCATTTGACGTCAGAAGTGTTTCTTCATGTTCTCTGAGTCCTAGGTAATTAGTTTCATGACAAAAATGACCAATTGAGCTAAACCCATTACTTGGTTTCTGGGCACATACAAGGATCTTGAAGGGTTTAAGGTTTTAGATTTCCTGGGAGAGAGAAGTAGAGAACTGAGATGGGTCAGGAGGGGACAATTTGTAAGGCGTGTTTTGTAACGTCAAACGACATCGTATCATGGAGGCCCAAATTTAAATTGGGCCATGTTTTGGGATATACTTGTTAAATTGAGATCAATAGTACAATCTAACCCGAATCTGACGAGGACCCGATGTCCCCACCCGGGCTGAGCACAGAATGGAGATTTTTTTCGAGCACGAGACGGGTTATGGGGGTAAAAGAATCCCGGATCGGGGTATATTTCCATCTCCCAACGTGGCGGGGACGAGGCATGGGGACGAAACGGGAATAACAAAACCCACTCCATTTTCATCAATGTTTGAGTATGCATGTTGTGTCCGTGTTAAGGTTAAAGTTGACTGTGTTATATATGTCAACACAAACACGATGACTCGTTTGACTAGTTAAGATTAGTTAAGATTGTATTGAGTTAACTTACAATTAAACCCCTAAGTGGGTGTGTCGGGTATGCCACAATACAAATAGTCAAACACGACACGTTTATGAAGCATGCTTGGTGCTGCAATACAAACACGACACAATTACAATATATCAAACACAAACGCTTATTTCGCTTCCTGTTCGTGTCGTGTTGAGACTATACATTTATTTTTCAAATAATTCACATCATGAAGTGTATTCGTTCCTGATTTTGTTCATAACAACTTGAAATCTTCCTTCTTTTCGAAGAATCAAAAAAAAAAAAAAAAATACAAGAGATAGGTAATGTCAGTGCTAATTTGAAGTGTAAACAGTCAAAAAGTCACCAATCTTATTCTCCTACTGCTTTCAATGGCAAACACAGACCATTCTCAGATCCACCATTCTGTACAAGTTCAGAAAAACCCTTGCTCCCGAAAAACGACTCGTGAAGAGCCTTCACGCATTGTTCGGCTTCACTATCGTTCACAATCAAAGAGATATTCACCTGCCGGATAAGCATCAGGAGAATCATTATCGTATGATATATATGCAAGAGAGCAAAAGTCTCGGCTGCAGAGTTGGATTTAGGCAGATGCTCTGCGCCCACAAATTTATTGGGGCAGGTCTCGATGTTAGTTCGTGACATGCGAAACTCTCATAGGTTTGGCTGAGTCTCAGGCATTAACTCTGTATGATATTCTTTTCTCGGTATGTAATTATGTGTGTATGTATTTACATGATAAAAAAGATTATAGAGTTACTTTGGAGGTACCTTGGATGCTCCTTGTGAGATCATCTGCACGTTAACTCCATTGGTTCGAAGAACTCGGAATGCCTGCCAGCAGAATGAAGACACTTATAGCAAATTTATATATGGGACAGTTGCATATGACACTGTTTTGACAACCCGTAAAACTTAACTGTATTTTGTTTAGATAACAGATGATTACCCTATGCTTTCACTATGTCCGTGATAGACTAAATCCATTAGCGTTAAGTTCTGATATAAAATGACAAAATTACCCCTACGTCGGCAACAAATTAAGAAGCGAGCAGAGAGAGATAAGTGAATGTGAGTGATGTTATATTTGGGTTAAGTCGGGGTATTTTAGAAATTGACAACAATAAATGGATCACAGTAGTTTTAACATTTTACAAACGGAATGAAAAACACAGGACACTCATTTGTTATCTTAAAAAATTGAAGTTTTGTGTTATGGGATGCCAAAGCATAGTGTCATTTGCAATTACGTCTTTATATAATTATGATTCGGGAGTGGTTTAGGTATTCATACGAGGGTTTGTCTGCTATGTGCAACCCTTGCACAGTATAAGGGGGCATTGTAATTCAAGTTTTATCTATTTTTAAAGTAAAGTATTGAAGTACTGAACACAAGTATCTATGAACCTTAACATGTATGAGTTGCACATGTCATATAAATCTTTTATATAATACCTTTTCAAGTATTAACGAAGAGAGCCGAACGTTCCCGATAAGAGAGATGATTGATCTGTGCTGAAGGAGATTCACGACTGCTATTTTCTCAAGCTCTTCGACCATGTGATCAAGTTCCTGTTCATAGAAGCCGCTAGATTGGATCAGAAAACAACAAATGGAGATAATAACAACTGGGGAAGTAACGAGTTCTGCAGATTTGAACAGTGTAAGATATATCAGTTACAATCATTTGGGAATGTTCTGATGCGACATAGACATTTGGATTTTGGACCCACCCACGAAGTGTCACGTCAGCATATGAGTGGGGTTCACTGGCCCATTCCCCACGTCCGTGGTAGAGCTCAGATCAGCCCGAACGTGCAGACCAGGCCCAAATCCATTGATGCTTATTACTTAAGTCACTCAACCAATCAAATTAAACTATTGAAATCATTCCAACCTATCAGAAATCAGCTCAACCACTGCAAATATCCCATGTGGTGAAAGGTTCCATTCATTCCGCGCTCTCTACACTTTATTATTTGCTAGTGCTTCGAATATTTCAATTCAGTAACACATGTTCTCTTTTGCAAATAAATGGGTCTCAGGAAGTCTCGCTATAACACACATTCTTCCTTGATGACACAGTGACCCCAATCGAGTGGGGAGAGAGAGAGAGAGAGAGAGAGAGAGAGAGAGAGAATTGATCCAAAATAATTGTGGGCGACATACACAAAGTTTCTGAAGGGAAAATGTAGGAAATTGAGCATCAGTATCTAACAATAAAGCTCAATAGTAAGCTCGGAGACTTTTCTGAACAACAATATATTTCTTCCATGGTACATCCAGACACAAGATGCAATCAGATGTCTGTCTCAAGAGTCTTGGTTTTCAAGTCAGAGGAACCGACTTTATTTGCTCAGAACTTGAAGAGTGAACCGGCAAAACCGAAAATCAAGAAAACTAAATAATAGTATACAGAACATGAGATTATTTGCTTGCCTGCTGAATCAGTTCTCTGCTCCAAATTCTGCATGGATCCAGCGTCAAAGATATACTAACTTCACTAGTAGCAACAACATCCACAGATATGCCCAAATCTTCAAAGATCGCAAATACCTGTTTGGAGGTAGAAGCCATGTGAATTGTATTTATAGTGAACTTGCGATGAAGGTGAAAATAAGTTGGAACAAAACCACATCATTGTTATAATTTTTCACCTTTGCAAGAAAGCCAAACTGACCAAGCATTCGGGTGCTGGCAATATCCAACATGGTAACATTCCGCTTCAGAACTATGCTGGTCAGCACAGCCTGTAATTGGTTTTACGTAAAACTATGCCTGTTAGAACTTAGATCAGCCTGCTCATCAACACAATTCAGATTATAACCAGTCAAAATATAGCTGCCACGTACCTCACTCATATCTCTAGTCTTAGTGATGAGAGTACCCGGAGCTTTAGGGTTATAAGAATTCTTCACCCTAACGGGAATTCCACTCTCTCTGGCTGGCCTCATGGATAGTGGGTGTAGGACCTAAAAGAAAGATATAATGTTCAATAAAAGTTCCCTTCCTATTATCCAAAATAATTTTATTTTTTTATTAACACAACAGATTTGATTAAGGTTAGATTGCAATTGTTATCGTTGACTCAAATATATCCCTACCAAAAGAAGAGAAATAGTAAGTAAAAAATTTCAAGTTCACATCTCAAAGAAGAGAAAAAGAAACAAGCTTTTTATCACTCATCGAAATTTCTGGCGAATATATATAGTTGATACCCAAAAACAACATTGACAGTTCAACCCACCCACTGGCCTGGTTCATATTTAAATCAGATGAAGTGATTAAACCGCAAAACATCGGGAAACTGACCTGTGCACCAAAGTAAGCAAGCTCGGATGCCTCTTCAAATGTCAAATAAGGTACAGGTTCTGCATGTGGATAAATACTAGGATCGCATGTCAAAACACCATCAACGTCCTTCCATACCTATTAAAACAACAAACTAAGCTGAAAAATATGTTGCTTAATATAATAGGATATAAACATTTGTGTATAATTCCCAACTGAAATGCTGAATTTAGTTTTGACGATAGAACACATGTTAATTCCCAACACAATGACGCACATATGTTACGAGTTCTTGTGAATTCAGGGTCCAGCGTTACCTGAATCTCTCGTAAGCCAAGAGCTTTGCCAATGGTTGTGGCTGTCAAATCACTGCCGCCCCTGCCCAGAGTAGTAATTTCACCGGATTTCCAGCCCTGCAATTAGAAGACAGCATACATGTTTGTATAGCCCTGTTAATAGAATTTAAAGTATAACTTCTTAGCAAGAACTTATATAAAGCAACTAAAGCAGTGAGACCTTTCCAAGGAAGCCAGTAACAACTGGAATTGCAGGATCACTAATCCAGTCACCATGCAGTTTCTTGGCAATGGCTGGGTAAGTTACTTCCAAGATATCTGCATTTGTGAAGTCATCTGTGGTAATGAGACCAATATCGAATGCATCATACTGCAAAGATTATGTATAGCAAGATTAGTTGTCATAACAAATTGTCCATGATAGCTTCCAAAAAGTAGTCTAGAAATTATGCAGGTCTCTTGTGTAAAAAATTCATACTTGGTGTGCTTTAACTCCAATTTTATTCAGATAAGCCGCAAAGATTCTTGCGGACATGCACTCCCCAAATGAAACTAAGTAATCTGTTGTGCGGGGTGTTAACTCTTTCATCCTAGCAATCCCTTTCAAAAGTTCCTGCAGTTCATCCAAATGTTCTGCAAAATACATCAAAAACCTCAGAAACAGACTTTTTGGTTTTGCCGTTAATGTTTATAAGTAAAATCAGGATCAACTGTAAATAACTCAGGAAACAAAACATGAAAAGCTGGCCACCTATTAGTGCTATTAACTTAATATTCTTATTTCAACAACAATAAGTCATTCACCATGCATGAATCAAGTAGTACAAGAATGTTGGTAATATCTGCTACGCAATCAAAATATGCATAAAGTTGTGGCAATTGTCATTTAAAATGAAAAAAGGGACTATATAGATAGACAGCGAGAACTTATGAAAGCACTAAAAGGGTCCTTACCAGAAATAACAGCACCGTCAATTCCAAGTTCATCTACAGTCCTACATACACAAAAGCGCAAATGCTAATTCTATACAGCAGAACCATGACCTCACAAGTATATAATTAATTACGAAATGTAAGGGACCTAACCTTGTGTGCAGTTCCTTTACAAATCTCAACTCTTCTATCTCTGATACATTAGAAACACCACAAGTGATAGCTTTCTCTCCAGCCTGGAACAAAACATTAGTAACTTAATGATAACGAACATGTTTCAATAGAAACAAAAACACAAAAAGATTGGTGCTTTACAAGCAAAAGTTTATTGGTAGTTTTCCCCATGGCAGAGAGGACAATAACGGGCCTTTCTTCAGGGAAGCTGAGAATGAGACTAGCAACCTCTCTCATCCTCTCCGCTGATGCCACTGACGACCCACCAAACTTCATCACACAAGTCAATTGCTCTACACTACTTTTTATTTTCTGATCACTCTTTCCCTCTTCGACCACCGCTCGGATTCCTCCATTTCTATTCAATTTCAATGATCTGTTTCTACAACTGTCTCCAATTGCTGCATATGATCCATACAATGAAGCAGCAGATGAGGCAAAATTTAACTGTTTGGACTGAAGTGAGAGCCATGGCATTTGCGAGTAACGTGGATTCGTTGAGAAACCATTGTAGGCAGATTTAACAGCACAAAAGTGCAATGAAGCTGCCATTTCACAAATCAACAAACTCTAATACTAGTAGCACAGAAACTTCAACTGTTTGACTAAGTCACTAACAAATTTAACAAAATTTAGGGCTCTCAGATCAAATTCGCCAAAAATTCATTTCAGAGAACAATTTTATGCACAGTTGATCGAAACTAGTATCGCATTTGGCTCCGACTCCATATCAAACACCTGGTGCGCACAAATTGAATCGACTCAACCGAACTGAAAACACCTATCAGCCAATGGTCCAACACCTCTGTTTGGTATCCGAGAAAATAGAAAGCAAAAAAACGCAACAAATTCACCCGACCGACTGAAATTTGAACCAAATCAATCCACTTCTCAAATCAATTTCACTTTCCAAACAAACAGAATCCAGAAATTCACTGCAGAGAGCAAGTTTATGCACAAATGACCGGAACTAGCATCACATTTGGCTCCGACTCCACATCAAACACCTATTGTGCACAAATCACAATCGACTCAAGCGAACTGAAAACAGCAAAGAAAAACAGCGATAAGCCAATGGTCCAACACCTCTGTTCGGTATCCGACAAAATAGAAAGCAAAACACTACAAATTCACCCGATCCACTGAAATTTGAAGCAACATCAATGCACTTCTCAAATCAATTTCACTTTCCAAACAAACAGAATCCAGAAATTCACAGCAGAGAACAAGTTTATGCAAAAATGACCGAAACCAGCATCACATTTGGCTCCGACTCCACATCAAACACCTGGCGTGCACAAATCACAAACGACTCAACCGAACTGAAAACAGTAAAGAACAAACACGATCAGCCAATTACTGTTTGGTCTCCGAGAAAATAGAAAGAAAAAAAACACTAAAAACTCCACCGATCAAAATTTTTTGAAGCAACGCAAGTACATTTCCCAGATTCTTTCAATTTTCCAGCGTTTTTTCAGCAACCAAACAAAGCAATCAAATTGAACCAAACCTGAAACCTTACGCGTTGAAGAGAGGGCTCACGCTAGGGTTTCGCTTCCTCCGTAGATTCTGTAGCTCAGCGCCTTTTTCGGGACTGTTACGTCCAGAAGCAGAGGGTGAGTGATACGATCACCGGGAGGGTGAGGGCAGATTCTGATTTCGTTCCCTTGAGTGGGACACGTGGCACTTAGGAGTAGTTCGGTATTTCAGTTGTATATAGTTGGCGCGCATCAAGGCAATACCCACTACCCAACACTCACTACATGCGACAAAAAGTGGGGTCCGGTCGAGTCGGGTTAGGATCCAATTTTAAGTTTCGGGCATAAAATATATTGCACGATATTTTATGGTTGGATTGTGGGCAGTGGCGGAGACAATGGTGGGCCATAGTAGGCATAGGCCCACCCATCCCTCCACATCCAACCCATTTCTAGTATAGTTCAAGTCCCTTACAATTTTAATTAGGGCTGACAATTTGAGTCGTGACCCGTGACACGACATGAGTTTAAGAGGGTTTGGGTTTAACATAATCGTATTCGTGTTAAATATCTCAACCCATTTAATAATCATGTCGTGTTCGTGTCGAACCCGTTTAATTAAACGGGTCGTGTAACCCGTTTATCAACCCACTTATTTAATGATAAAAATGTAAAATTTCAAACTTATCGTGTCAAAAATTACCCATATAAGTTAAACGGGTCAAATATATCGTGTCACTATAGACCAATTTATGTAAACGTGTCGGGTCGGGTCGTATAATTTTTAACCCAATTACTTAAACGTGTTAACCGTGTCATGTCGTGTCAATCCGCTCATAAACGAGTCGGGTTCGTTTTGACCCATTTAACATAATACTAAACTTTCAACACGACACGAACACGACCCGTGAACACGAATTGACACTCCTAATTCTAATGTTAGTTTTGCCTTTTTTTTGGCTTATCTCATCTCAAAATAAAACCGACTCTTTTTCTCCTCTAAACACTCGGCTAACTGTCTAAATGAAGCCCAATTCAACTAACTTATTATAACCGTAAAATTTGTGCCTACACTACCACTAGAAGCTGGCTACGCCACTGATTGTGGGTACCCACTGGTACAGGTCCATTTTGCCAGCTCTCGGCACTAAAGTTGGCAAAATGTAAGACCGGATCGGGTAAAGGTTTTAGGTATGAAATATATTGTTTTTTATTCGACTTAAATTTCTGCATGATGAATCTGACTCTAACTCGATTGTATTAACTTCGAATTGGGTTATAGTC
>JAYMTK010002785.1:0-13255 GCA_036897405.1 Pelargonium myrrhifolium | reverse complement strand
AGGGGGAGGTCTTAAGACTAGTGCCCTTAGACTTAAAGTTTATCTCTTTTGGGTTGCCCTTTATTGGGTTGTGATCGGAATGAGGCCTACTAGTCCTAAGTTTTGGTCAAGTTATAAGGAGTATGTTCCTCAAAAGCTTTGATTATACAACAATTTGCTTGGTTTTTTAATGATATTTTGATTTGGTTGTTGCTCAAAAAAGTACTTTTTACACTTTTTATGTGAAGATTAACAGTTTGAAAGAGTATCAATCACTTGTTATTTGTGAAATTTTCATATAGTCACTCATCATTTAAAATAAATAAATAAATAAATTTCAACATAAATATAAAAAATAAAATGAATTGATGCATGCAGAGCTAACCTGTACCAGCAGTTAAGGTTTTTAGGTCAATGTAGAGGATGAGAGACGTTGAATTTCGAAGATCGGTAATTGGCTCGACGGTATAAAGAACGAAAAAGAATGAGCAATTTGTTTAGGTGGCGTTGCTAGAGTTCGACATTTGATTAAAGGATATTGGAGACAATGAGGTATTGATTCCGAGGAGAAAGAAAGGGGGGACTTGGTTATTCTGGACGAAAATAGTGTTCCATAAAACGTGAAAAGAACGAACCTGGCGAACTAGGTCCGGAATTAGTAGTTCGGCTTGATCTCAGTACCGCCGTGAGATGGGTGTCCCTCAAACGGTTCAACCTATGTGTTGTCGTAGTGCATAAGCAACTTTAGAGTCAAGTAGGTTAAACTGGTAGGGAGACATTAGCTAGTGTCTTTAGTATATTTATTGTTAGTTCTCATGTTCAGTTTTGATGATATTTTGTTGTAATGATAATCAGCATTGCCTTTGGCAAGGGGATCTAGAGCATGTTTTTTTGGAGGACTTTTCATAATCAACTTTAACGGTTCGTTTGCAATAAAGTTTTGTTAAGTTGTAAAAAAAAAGAAAGTTAACTTCTACCAAATAAAAGTAATCTTTTAATATGAACAACAAACATTGCACATTATATTTTTATTTTATATATTGATAATAATATTAATATAGAGTACTCGGAATTTCAGCCACAATCAATTGGATGAGATTCTCAACCAAGACACAAAGAAAAATGGATGCAGGCGGGCGCTCCGTGCCCTCAAATTCATTGGGTCATGTATGAATGTTAATTGAAGATGTGTCATCACCTCATTGACTATGATTAAGTGGTTGAAAGTCTTAGTCATCAAATCATGACTGAGATTCTTTTTTCTTTATTAATACATAACATGTATGTATATTTTATTCATTATATTTTTATTATATAAACTATTGATAGCAAATAGACTTGGCAATTTGTGTCGTAACACGACACACGACACGAAGTTAGCTTGTTTAGACATACACATTTTGTAATCGTGTCATGTTCGTGTTGGACTTCTAACACACACATTCTCGATTCATTAGCCGTATCATAACACGCACGACACGCCCAACATACACAATTAAGGATATAGTAGTAACTTAATCACAATAATGTGTCAAAGATTTTGGGTTGTACCACGTCAAACGCGTTGGATAACGTCGTGTCAAATGTGTTGGGTCGTGTGTCATGCCAACACGATCCATTTAGTTATCGTGTTAAACATATTGTGTTCGTGTTAGGTCGTGTAGGACACACATTCATCGCACGAATCGTCAACTCAATAGCAAAACCACTTTTGGACTTTAAGTAGTGTTGCCAAACAAGTTAACCGGTCAGACCCGCTGGATCTCCGGTTCAGTTGGTAAAAAGGTGGGTTTAAAATTTAAATCATATAACTCGCTGAGTTGAACCGTTTGAGTTCGGTAGTAGCAGAAACAACCAAATTGGCGTCAGTAATTTAAATCAGTTTCGAAGCACAGAGCCCTCTTTTTCTCCTTGGTCGGTCGAGTGGTGGCTCTCTTGGCTTGGGAAGCTATAAACGAAGGAAGTGGAGAGTGATGAGCGAAGAGGGTTTCGAAGAATGGGACGCAGATTTCTTAGACCAAGTCATCCAAGTCGAAGAGATCGCTCTCTCTTTGACCGCTTCAAACCCAAACCCTTCCCAGCATCATCTTCTTCATCAACCACCATCTTTCTCTTACCTACCGCCGCCGCGTTCTCACAGCAATGCCGGAAACATCAGCTACTCGCCGCCGCGTGAGTTGACACAAAGGACTCCTAATAATGTCTCTTTTGATCGCTCAACTAATGGCATCTCCAATCGCCCTTCTACTTCCCTTCTTTCTTCTGGCTCCTCCGTCCAGGACCTTGAAATCAAACGCTTAAAGGTTAGGTTTTTTCTGTTATCTTCTGTTTGGATTCTTGGAAAGCGTTGGAAATGAGAAGGCATTGGATGAAGATTTTGTCACTTAGCTGTTTTTTTTTTTTTTTGTTGGTTTGGTGGTAAATTTTTATCTGAAAACTATTTAAATAAGGGAAACTTTAAGGAGAATGTTACGAAGAAATTCATTGAGTTGATAGTGTATTAAGATTCATTAGTGTTCGGATTTTCATTAATACGAGTGTTTTTGAACTATACTATGAAGTTGGAATTCATTTGTTTGGTCTCGTTTCCAGATAAAATTGAGAAAGTATACTATTCCGGGATAGATAAATGTTTTCATTTTATTTGAAATTAAGGCTGCCATTCTGGGCTTCAGTAGAAACCATGTAGATTTCAACGTTATGTCTATCCAAATACCTGGTTGTACTTTTCAGAAATAAATTTATATGTGAATATATGCACTTGTTAATGGCGAAGTATATTGACCATTAAAAGACTTGTGTGATGACAGGGGGAGTTGGAACGCGTCTCAAAGCAGCTTTCGGGCCTGGTATGTTGTTTCGCTTTGCATTATCAGTCTTGTTTCAGGTTGATAACTGGACTGGCCTTATTTGTACTTGGAAGAAATTTAATTTGTGTCTTGCCATTGCCTACAGCACACTGATTTTTTGCATAAAGAAAGCTATCCCTTGTTGTATTTATTTTTATTGACTTCAAATAGGTTTAGATTATTGTAATAGGTTTAAGAATTCAAGGATTCAATGCGAGTTCATTTACCTTATAGTACTTGGAAGAAATTTAATTTGTGTCTCTTCTTACTGGCTTTTTAAGGAATGTTTGGTTTTGGAAAAAGGAACTTGCATCCATGCATTGGGCTTCTCTCATTGTGCTTACCGTTTCACAAATATTATATGATGTATATACATAGATTATATTATTACAGTCTTGTCTTTATCCGATTCTCAAGTCATTGGTTGTTTCTTTCTTGTGTGCTATGTGGAACCATCTCAAACTTTTATCTTCTACAAAAGTGTTCACGTGTAAGCATTATTATGCACTTTCAGGAGCAAGAGTGCTTTGAACTTCGGAAGGAAAGAGATAAGAAAGAGGACCATAGTATATTTGTATACTCTCGTAATAAAAAGAAAGATGATAATGAACATTTATCTCGACAATTACAAAAAGCAAAAAGTTCTGATGCTCAGCTTGGTTCTAGGATTAATATAGGTGAGATAGCATTTTAGTATGGATTCTTTTGCTTTTTTACTTGTGTTGCTATCATGTTACTCTTTTTTGTTGGTTTAACTATTGTTCTTTTTCTTAGCCACATCAACCAGTAAAGCTGTTGGGGTTCAGACGGAAATAGCTGATGATTGTGCTGATTCAACCTTAAATGATGATGTTCCTGTGAGTCATGAGCTTTCCAAGAAATTGCTTGCCATTTGGGGATCTACAGATGATAAAAACTTGGGAAGAAATTTGTTATCAAAGTTGTTTGCGGCCTGCCCAACAGATTTTCATGTTCTTTTTGGGTGTTTGGGTGCAAATTTAAGCTCCAAAGTCACATTGGACTCTCTGCCAAGAGGTAGCCATTCTGATGTAGTTTCGACACATGATAATCGCTCTGTCAATACTTCTGAAGCTACAAAAGTGTCTCATCTCTACTCTGTACTAACGAAGGTATTTATGATGCCTTGTACATCTATGTTTATAATTTTAAAATAATTTAATTCTTATTCTTCAAGGCAGCGATGACTGTTCTTCTTACTTCCTATAGTTATTATTGAAAAAAGAAGAAATAACTCACTTTTCACGCATGAAGCTGTCTTTGTATTGCGTGCCAGTGCCTTTGGTTAATGAGTGTAGTACTACAAATAATATTCTATTGCTTCAAAGATGATGCTAAGCCTTCTGTAACTTAATTAGTTGAATGCCACAACAATAAGATGTGGGCAAGTTCTTTATATTTGAACTTTATTATTGACAGTTACAGAGTTACTGTGTCATACATAGGTGAACCCCTGCTGTAATGTGGGCATGTTAATTCACATCTCTTGTATGATTTTCATTATGATTATCTGATTTGGTCTTACATTAGTTGGCTAATTTGTTTTATTTATTTATTATTTTTTTTGCAGATCAGTAATGGAATGGCACATATGGAAGCTTTACTTGAACCAGTACTTGATCTCTGTAGACTTGAAAGTGTGAGTTATGTAGTTGGTTTATTATTTATTAATTTATTTTCATTTTGATTCTTTTTTAGACTAGTAATACTGCCAGACAACTTAATTTACTACTTCATAACCATCTTTTGGTTTCTTGTCTGGGCAATCTTATACTTTTAATTAGTACCTCTGACTATCTTTTCACAAAATAATTCTAGATTTGACACTTATAGCCTATAGGAGATGATCAAAATTTTAAAGAAAATTCCCACTCACAAATAAAACTAAACATCTAGTTTTTCGGCGCCTATAGCACGTGATGATCATAACTGGTTATTATATGCTTGCTTTAGTAGGCATCTTAGTAGCATAATGTTTTTTTTTTGGCGCACAATTTTTAGAAAGATGATGAATAAGTACTTAGGTTGGAGTGTTGAACCAGTGGTTATGCTTAAAGGCTCCCTGTTTAATATTTGGCTTGGGTGTAGTGTTCTTATCTTATGCAAGATTATCAAGGTTATGTAACATCTCATTTTTTACTGGCAGTAAACTAATTCTGGATTTCGGTTAATTAAATTATTTATATTTCACTCCCCTTTCCCTTCATTGAGAAAGTTGTTTTTATTTTTGGATGCAGGTTGTGGTTGCTCATAGTTCTTTACGAGTGCTACATGTGATTCTGAAACACTTGTTGAGTTTGGAAAGGAAACCTGAAGGAAGGTATAATTGAACTGGCAGAACATTTTTCTCTATAAATTTTACACTCAAGTTTATATACTTCATTTATGGCTGACAAGCGGTCCTGTTTTAAGCTAGTTCATCTTTTTTATTCCTTTGAACCGTGCTGGAATAATTATTTTCAACTTTTCCTTAATGGTTACAAGAATCTTGTGTATCATAAACAATTATTATTTAATTTTCTAGATGAGCTGGGTTTTGGCTAATTTGGATTTATTATAATACATCTCTGTTTGCATCTTTTCAGTGATATTAGGGATAAAGAAATGTTATGATGTTTGAAATTTTCAATGATTTGTATTTGAATTGCAGAAGGCTTATGCTGTGATTTTTTTTAATCTTTTGTTAAATTTCTTTTGGTAGGTATAGATGTTTTGATTGCTCAGATTGTTTTTAGAGGTATTTATAGTTGCGTGCTTATGAACTTTGATTTGATCTTTCCAGTGCACTCTACTCAGGGACAATGTCTTGATCGAAGGACTTTGCTCTAGGAACAGCATTGTGGATCTTAATGGGCATGTAGGTGCAACTTGTCGAGGGCTGTTTCCAATAAACAGGGATAAAACATCCTCTGCTGTCAATATTCCATGTGGACTTGGATTTCCTGATGCTGATGTTCTGGGCAGTAGCTGCTATAATCATGGTACTGCTCTGTCAGTTTCTAGTGTAGATTGGGTTGCTCTCTTTGAAGTGATGCGCCAAATTGCCATGAAGAATATTGAAGAGTGTGTAAGAGTGGAAGCAGTTTCTATAATGAATATGATTGTTATGAGAAGTAATGCTTATATGGAACGAGAGAAGTAAGTTTTTCACTGCTACTTCCTTTCAGTGTTCTTTGTTTTCTTCATTATCCTCTGAATCATGATATTATGCTTGAGCCAGATTTGGCCAGACATTGGTGTTTGAGAGTGTTTCACTACTGCTAAAAAAGGAAGCTGGCACACTTGTTCGAAACGAAGCTATGCAGCTCTTGTTCTTGCTATTAAATTGTAAGTTCACAGTTCACACAACTTACTCTTCTACTAGCTAGTCTGTAGATAATCATGTAAATATTGCAACTTTTATCCTTGACTGGCTGTGCAAGCTTGCTTTTATTTTTGTTATTTTGGTTCATGCGACCTCATATCTTTGCTTTGGAAGCATTTAATCAGCTTGCTTTTGTTCTGTAATGATTTTTTTTTGGAAATATGTATCTTCACTTATTGGATGTTTCCAACAACTATCATTGTGATCTTCATTGTCATTGAATTGAATAGGTCAGGTTATTGGGGAGTACATGGCACTGTACATTTTAGAGATCCTTTACCATATTTAATAAAGTGTTACTTCCAACAGAAATGTTTAGTTCTTGTCTGTAGGTTTGAATTTGCATTGAAATCCATTAAGTTTTTGAGCCTTGATGACATACTCTGTTTATGAAATGTTTTATGCAGCAGTTTGACGCTTTGAGATCTATAAAACCAATTATCATAGTCCATTGAGATCTTAAAATTTAGGGATTGTGCTGTTATAAGATTCTAGCTTAAGCAGAGCGTCAATGCCTTCTAGTTTTAGTATGTCAAATCTGTGATTAAAACCTTGTAGGGGACTATCCAAAACTTATTTTTCACCCTAATTCTGGACACTGAAATTTATTTTATATTTATATTCAAAACTATCCTTCCATCCATGTTCTGCTCTTACTAACATATTTTTGCTTGTTGCTAAACTGTAGGTCCAAAAATATTGGCCATTTTCTGCAACAGTTGTAAACAGATTTGGGATACTGATTCTGCCAATGATAATGCTGGAAGTGTTTCTGTTCAAGGATTTGGTATCATCCTTGAAGGTTTGGCAGACTGTGTAGCTAATAGTGGGATTGGTATCGAGGTAGGCATGCTATTTTCTATTTGTGAAATTCCCCCCTATTATTCACGTGTTTAGTTCTTTCATTTTGCTTTTCTTGTCGAAGTGTCTCATCATTTTCAGAATGTACCATTTTCTCTGCCACTGCAGATATCTCATATAATTTGGCCAAACCAAGCTTTTATGCTTCTAAACAGATAAATTGATTCAAAAAGTGAACTGTTAAATTGATAAACAATCCGGCACGCGCATGCTCCTTGCCATCTACCCGGAGCACATATATAACCGATTGAGCATCTGCATATGTTTTAATTTTAAAGAATCCAAGATAAGTTTATACTCGGGTAGATTTATGAAACTTAGGACAGATAGTCAATGACATTTCAAGAAGAGAACAATCAGCTGATAAATCATACATTGGAAAAGTAGCCATGGGCATTTAATTTCTCAGTATGGAGTCATTTTGATAATATTAGAAAAGTGAAAGATAGAACAAATAACTGGTTTTCGGGACTGGGGGCGGAGATGTTGTGCCTGTACATCAGGTTAAAGGCTCCACTTCCTCTGACAATGCTAGTGCTGCGTTTTATCCACATCTTTCACTTCAAATTGTTCAGTCCACTCCTACTCATTAACCAAACAGGAATATAATCTGGTGCACTAGTTTACCTTTTGAACTATCTCTTAGTCTGATTCTAATAGCTTGATTATAAGTCCAGATTATGATTCGGTTGCGGGTCCATCATCTCTTTTTATAGGTTTTACAACTTTAGTTTTCAACCACGGTTATATGAATTTTGTGCCCCATACTGGCTGTTTTCTAGGGGCCTTTCGAAACATTGGTTCCAGTTCTTTGCACAGATTGTATCACAAGTGAAAAAGTCACTTTTACAGATTGGGAATTGAGACACTTAAAATTTCCTCCAACATACATGCTTATTCATCACAGTTATTGTAGATTTCTATTCTATTCTGTGATTTACATATTTACCCCTTGAGAAACGAACCATATTATATTATCTTTACAAATTTATATTAATGTGCATTCAGGACTTGAAACTTCGTAGAAATACAATTATTGTGCTCTCTTTCTTGGCCTCCTCTGGAAAATCTGGCTTTGAAGTTCTGCTGGGTCAAAAGTTATCTAGAGAGGGAAACTTTCTTATGTTAATTTTGCAAGTGCTGTTATCTGAAATGGATGCAGAGGCAGCTGCAACATGTCTCGTACCACCAGAAATTTCCAAGGAGAGGTAAGGGGTGTCTGAGTCGGAATGTTTTTCTCTCATCATTTTATTGCACTCTTTCCTTTTTATGCATTCATTAAATTAAGGTTATTTTGGAGTAACTTGAACATGACTTCACTTTCATTACATCATTGTTTTGCATGTATAATGGATTAATGGTTAAAGATTTGTTATATCAAGTGCAAGTGTATTGGTCTAATTGAAGGCAGCCACTTCATGAGAAAATTCGAAACTTTGGAACATACACTGCATTGGAACATCATTGGGTCATATCCTTTTGAGGGTTACTATGAGTTATATCATTGATTTTCAACTTTAACTTGCATTTTCAACAGTTCAAGAGTCAAGACTAAAGGCGTTGCTAAAATTTAAGCCATTGCATTGCTCTGTGTTTCTTCTGGGTTGACCGTTACTTATATCCTGTGATTTTCATCTACAGGACCTTGCTGATAAGGGAGGCTCTGATTTTGCTTAACAGGCTCGTGTCAAGCCCTGCATACTCCGCTACAGTCATGAGAGAATTGACAAACAACAGAGATATGGCCAGCTTGACTATTGACATTGCAAGCAGGTTGTCATGGAATGAGCAGAGACTTGGTCAGCCGGACAGCAGGACTCGACAGATACGGGAATCCGAAGTTGTCGACTTAGCTAGAGTGTTCAAGAAAAGGATCCTCTCCTATTTGGGAGATAGTGTATCATAAGGTATCTTACACATTTCTTCAAGGGGCTGTACATTTTGTACGCGCCAAAAGTAGTATTTTGAAGGACGGCTACCGCAAGGTGGGGAAATGAAGGAGGTTCACGTGTTAGGCACCTATTTAACCGCAACTGGAAATTTTTGACAGACTTAGAGCTTCTAGTACATATAGAGACACTTTCTTTTTGAGTTCTACACTAACTTTGAAATTCAAGTCCCCTTCAGTTGTTCCTTCTCTTTTGGCCTCTGTACTTGACCCTCTTTGTAAGAAGCACTACATGTATTTAATAGTATTGATCCATTTTGATTGCAATGAATAGTCTGTTCTTTTTGGTTATTCTGAGAAATGGGTTTAAGTTTTAATCTGAAATGTGCAATGCAATGCATTGGATCTGTTGTATTTATTGATGTATTGTTGATGATACATATTTACAAACATTGAAGAGGTGTCCAATTCATTCTACAAACTTACATACAGATCCCAAAACCTGCCTTTCTTGTTTGATTGAATCAACCTTTTGGGTGCTATGGTAATCAACAACTTAGGACAATGAAGTTGTGGAGTGATTGTCTCATGTCATTAATGGTGATACCATTAGTCTCCAAGATTTCTTTCTTCAAATTGTTCAAAGCTCTTAGCTTCCTCTTGATGTCACTCATTGCTCCACCATTTTTCCTCAATATGTCAATCTTCACTTCATTCAAAATCTGCAGTTTCTCTCTGATGCTGGGAATTGCAACATCAGTTCTCCTCCAAATCTCTGTCTTCAGCTGTTTCAGATCACTCAATCTTCTCTTCATATCAGACACAACACTCTCCAGCGAAGATGATGATCCCAGACCCTCCCTTCTCTTCCTAGCTTCTCCAATGTTGTACTGTAAAATATGTATCAAAAATATAAATAAATATCAAATTAGTGACTCTGTGACTGAGTTGAATCAATTGATGTTCCATGAACAGAAAAATACCTTTAAACCCACATCTTGAAGCTCCATGTATACGTCAAGAACATCAAGATTGGGACACATCCAAAGCAAGCCATCCATAAATGCATCATAGTTCATTGGTAACATTACCATATGAATCTTCAAATGCTTCAGCTCACACAGAGGAGCTCTCCAATTCCTTCTCATCTCTGCTGGTATTGTCAGTTCCTTCAAATAGAAAATAAAAAACAGATTGTGAAAAAGAAAACAGAGCAAAAAGCAGAGCAAAAGCAGAGGAAAGTGGCCCAATACACCTACCTTATCATGGAGACAGAACAGTTTCAGAACCTCACAATTACTAAACTTGCTAATGAATTGCATAAACTGTGCTGTCTCATCTGTATCCTCAATATCAAAATATGGAGATATCATAGCTTCTTTTAATCTCAATGCCTGTGGTGAAGATAGAGAGATCAAATGACCACAGTACTTGAAATATTCCAAACTAGGTGCATTAATCTCCACCTCCTCCAGCTCCTTGCACTCATCCAAATCCACAGTTTTGAGCTTCTCGCCGTTAATTTTCATTCTCCTGATATCAATACATCCATTTAACACCAAGTTCTGGAGAATTGGGAACCCAGAAAGATCATCCAGAGACTTGTCCACCATTCTTGCACCTTTTAGTGTCAAGTTCACCAAATTTTCTGCACATAACTTCATTTTACACTCTGCATATAGTCTCTGCCTCGTGTACCTCTTCTCTCCCACGTACGTAAATGACTGCAGGCTCGAGCCTTGGACATGGGCGGTCTCTAATCCGAAGCAGTTTAGCAGAGTGATGGACTTGATTTTGTCATTGGTGGCATGAAAATGTTTCAATCTGCATTGCTCAAGGTTGAGTTCTTGAAGCTCGGGACACCCAGAGAACAGATTCTCCAAGATCTCTTCGTTCAATTGGATTCCATGAAGAGACAGTGATTTCAGAGAAGAGAGCTTGATTTCTCCAGAGGGTCTCAGGACACAGCCTGAGAGCTTTAAAGAAGTGATTGTTTTTGCTATAAAGACTGTTTGGGGTATGCTGTATCCGTCTTCTCCGGAGGGTGTTCGTCTCCGGGGGCCCATCATGCAGAGGTCCAAATCCTCCACATGTTTCTCCAGAGCTGTGGTGAGCCACTCGTCGATTCTTGGGGACAATTTGGGGTCAAAGAAGGTCATGTGAAGCCTAAATTTCTGAATGTTGAGGTCATTTAGGCGGCGGCAAGACAAGGTGTTATCAACATAGTCCACAAACCTTATCTTCTTCTCAACTTGTTCATCATCATAATCATAGCTGAAACTATCTGTGAAGTTGCACTCGTCGAAGTAAATGTTGGGAAATGAATTCCAGATGTTCCTCCATCTTTTAGAAAGTATGCTGGTTCTGGTTGCTTCTTTAAACGGTACGCGAGAGAGGATGTCATGGATGATGTAATCCGGGAGCTCGGAGATCCTGTCTTCGGGATTGGGACTGTCCCTTACTGCATTGATTGCGTCGAAATCGATGCTCATGCTTGATCCCATGCTTTGTCAATTGCAGAGAAAACAGATGAGCTCTGTTCTTGTGTTTATGTGATGGACAGAAAATCAATAACCCAGATCCAGAAATCAATCTTTATTCAAGAAACTGAGTTGGCTATTTGAAAAGTTGGTTCTTGGTTTTTCAATGAATTGTTTGAGAGTTGAAGGTGAGTGATTCTGTATATATGGAGATGCATATATAAATAGGATTATAGAAAGGGGTTAAGGTTTTATGGTATTTTAGTTTTGTTTGTTTGTTTTTTCTGGTAATGTAGTTATGGTTGTAAAAAAAAAATTTTGGTTGAAAATTGTTATGTTGTGTTTTAACTCATTTCTATTTCCGGGAGAGACACTCTATTTTTCCAATAGTGTGACCTTATCTTAGAATATTTCAGTTAAAACAAAGTTTAGGAGTGAAAAACATATCTAATTTTTATTTCAATTTTCTTTAGTTGTCACATGTTAAACTGTCTTTGTCAGGGACTGAAGCTAGTTTCTGGATTTTGGCCATTTCAGATTCTCTTAGCTAATTCTCACCATACCAAGGATAGAAAATACTTCCTACTTCTCAAAATGGGTGTACTTGTTTTTATTTTGAGAAAAAATGAAGGAGAAATCAGTTAATGTAATATATTTACTCTTGTATCCTCGTAATCACGTGTTAAGAGATATTAACAAACTTCCTTAAAAAATAAAGTGGACACTCGTTTGAAACAAAAATTCAATAGAAATTGAACACTCTTTTTGTGACGGAGAGAGTAAATTTTATTGAAGTTTCTAGTTCCAAAACCAAATGTTCATCAGCTCAGTCAATTTGCACTGGTTACTGGTTAGTGTATAATAGCTATAAATAAAAAGTGAGGCAAATGAAGCAGGATATTATTAGGTACCTAATTTCTTTCAAGAATTGCATTTTTCTTAACAAGTCTCCAAGACTTTTTTTTTTTCCCGGTCTGTCGTGGGGTTTCAGAGCGGGCCCGCATTTTTGGCGGTTGGCACCTTTAAGCCGTTTGACCACACTCAGACTAATCCCCATTCGAGATTTGTTCACAAGTTAAGGATTTCACCTCTCTCCAAAGGTGTGTTGAGTGGGAATCGAAGCCGAGACGTCTTCCCACTCACGCAACTTGTGTTAACCAACTGCGTCACCCTTATTGGGTTCCAAGACTTTCTTTCTATCGGAAATCCATGACAGACCTCTTCGTCGGAAGTATGATACACTAATATGCTAAATCATTCTTGATGTTGAAGTTTTTGAATATTCAGTTGGAACAATTTTCTCAAGATAAAGAACAGAATTTGATCTTCCCATTTGGTTTACCTGTCTGATATTTGAGATACAAAAAACAGAATAAGGTAGCTGTTTTTCATGCAAGTAGCCAAAATTTTCTCCCCTTTTCATGATTTTGAAGGGGATACTAAAAATGTTATATAGTATTATAAGTGAAAGAATTTCTCATTCAAAGGGTTAGTCATCAAGGTCAGAGAACTCACTGATTAGTAAATAGACCAACTTAACATGTTTGTTGAGTTGATTATACTAGGGATGGTCATGACGCGGGGAAAATCCGCTGCCCGTAAATACCCCACGCTTAGGGTGGGGAATCCCTGCTTAAGCGGATAATGGGGATGGGGAATAAAATAGTCCCCATGTGGAGAACGGAGACGGGTATGAACGAGTCCCCATGGGGAAGACCCGAAACCCACATAAGTTATAAATATATATATATATATATATATATATATGGGTTTAATGTATATCAGTTGACTGATATAAAGTTATATCAGTTGCACT
>JAYMTK010002784.1:0-13256 GCA_036897405.1 Pelargonium myrrhifolium | reverse complement strand
ATGAACCGAAGCCGCAACCGTTCAAGAAAGCCTGTGGAATCAAAAACCATCTCTCAGTCCTTATCAACTGTGGCATCAGGTGCTGCCACAGCAAGTAGCAACGGCAGCAGAGTCTCACAGAGCCTGCCCTTCCAATCCTATGGTAATCACGAGGATCTCTTCAGGTAAATGTACTCCGTTCGTTATTGAAGCTTTTGTTTGTTAGACATGGAAGTGATAATATGTCGATTAAGGTAACCAAGTACTAAATATGTTCTTCAGAATAGGGCCATGTTGGGTTAGTAATCTTGGTCTGTTAAATGGGCAGTTGGGCACAAAATTTTGCCTGTTTTCTGTTTCGTCATAGTTTCTACTGAAATTTGCTTCCAGTAGGGCTATATTGAGCTGTACTAGATTTCCATTAAAATCACATGGTTTAGTGCATATGCCGGTGTGTGCAAATGTGTTAACAGCTTGATAGTTGAACTTCATAGTAGGTTCCATGACAACGAAGGTATGACTCATGCTTATGCTCATCCATATTGCAAAGAAAGGTCAAATTACGCGTTACAAGTGTTGCATTCTGTAGTTAAAATCTTACTATGGAAGTTGTATAATTTGCATTATATTTGATGATGTGTCTTTTGTCCATATATGTGATTTAGTATGTTTTCAGGCATATTATAATTTCCAACACGTGGTATGCGTCTGATTTTTATTACTGTATTTGACCTTCTTATGTAGAAGTTAGAGGATTGAAATTGAAATATTGAATGTTTTCTCATATATGTGTCACATGCTTTTGTATTTCTTGACCTGGGAAGATATTACTTCAGGACTTGCATGCGCATGCCTGAAATCCTCTTTAATGTGCACAAAAGTGACACATTCATAACTTGCTTTTCTTTTTTATTCGAGATTATTGATTGGCCTTTTTTATCTGTCGTTTTTATTTGTGATTATCGAATGGCCTACTATTGTACCACCAGTTTCATGAACTCAATTTATTGTGTTTACGTGAAGTTTCATCAATAATCACTAGAGGTAACAGTGTTGCTAGTTCTTTTTACACAGTGGGTTCTTTCTAAACTTTTTTCTGAGTGAGGGAAAAATATCATGTGCATCTGTGCTTTCTGCATACATATTTCAATTGTACTTTATGGTTATTTATTTAAATTTTTTTTTTTTTGGTTGATGGGCACTTAGTTTGCATTTCAGTTATGTACCCCACTATGACTATACTCCATTGTTATTGCAATCATTTAAAAGATATGATACATGCTACAAAGAACAAACATCATTTCAAAAGAATATTTGGTTAACTTCTCTCACATTTGAGGTTGAAAAGTTGATTATAACTGAAATCCGGAAAGAGAGCCTTACTGGGTTGAGTGAATCACATGACTTCACATCTGGACTTGGGAAGAGTCTTAGGATTTTGAATGTTAATAAAGGAATCTAATAATTTACTCGTTCACTGTAACTAGAAATATGTTCGCACATTGATTCTCTACATTGTTAAAGCTAAATGTGGATTAGTTACCTCCGTAGAAGTATTTTATAATATTTGAATTCATACTTCTTGCGTAGCATTGAAGAAAACCAATTCGATCGTGCTACTTACCAAGTTTAAATTCAGGGGTCACCGTGGACACAAGCCTGAAGCTGACAAGCACAATTTCATACCAGAAGTTTCAGGGAGTGTTAGTGTTGCTAGCAATAGCATAAACTCTAACGTGAGCAGTGAATGGTGTCTTCCAACAGCTCAAATTGCATCGTATCCCTTGTCTGAACCAAGGAGTGGCACTCTTTTGCAATTCGGTCGGCCGCAAGTGCAGGATTTTGAGGCAGTGACCACCATTGATGCTGCAATGTCCAAACAACAGCAAGAGCATTATTTCTTTGGCATGGAGTTCAATTCACCGCTTCAGGTGAAACAGGACCATCAGTCTCTTCAGCCTCTATTTGACGAGTGGCCAAAAAGCAAGCACTTTGGATCCTATATGGGTGATCAGAAGTCTGACAAGAAGTTGCACTCCACAACTCAATTATCCATGTCCATACCCTCTGATTTCCTTTCAAGGAGAGCTCATTCTCCAAATGGTAATGAAGTTCCGTTCCATTTATATTCTCTCACCTCCTCGCACAATATATAAAATCGCTCAAAAGTAACTTATTCTGATTTGTGTTGTGGCACAGATGGCTGACGGGAATTCAACAGATATTAAGTTGCAAACTTGCAATGGCCTGTGAACGTGCGCTGGTTTGTGTTTATTTTTCAAAATCGAATGTACTTTCCGATCTAAACAGTCCCCTGCTTTCCATGTATTCGTGTTGTATCTTTCATATTGTTACCGACATCTTAACTGTGTAGACTGTGATGGCTAAACTCTAAATGCATGTCGTTCAACCTATCATCGAGTAGTGTCAGTTGACAAGAATTATAACTACTTTTTAGGTGACAAGATCATGGGCCAAACTGTGATGTAATGTTAATCAGATTGTAGGTATGATACAAGATCTGTCTCCTCTTTGTGCAGTTAACAGAAAAACAAACCAACACAAGTGTTGGGTGAAACTCTTTTCTTCTTATCATGAATGTCACCATTTTTCTCACATGTTTTAATTTGTAGTAGGATATTTGGTAGGTAAAAGCAAATAATCGAAATTGTCGGGTAACACTCGTTTTCTCATTTTGGATTAATGTACTACGTGTCATAACTATCCTATAGTTTTAAACATGTGCTCTGTACGAGGGTTGGACAGAACAGTAAGTCAAGAACCCATCAGACAACTGCTAAAACACTATGTCTTTTGACATGTAGTTCCAGGTCCAAATATGAGATCCTAATCTAAGCCACATATTTCCCAGATGAGATAAAAATGAAAATTCTTTTGATTAACTTCCTAATTGCAACAAACAAGAACAGAAGAAGAAGAAGAAGAAGAGAGTCAATGTTGTGTGTTGTGAGTAATTACATGGAACATAATAGAAACTACAATGACTTGCTTAGATAGAGTTGTCAAATCGGGTTGTTGAATCCAACCCGAAAGTACTTCAAATTGTGCACATGTACTTATAAATAAGTCAACCTAAAAAAAAGAAGAAAAAAATTGTGGTTACGTAGATTGATTGGCATTTGCTAGGACTTGTTTGATAAACACATGTTGTTTTATTGTTCTACACCCGAATACAAATATATGATCTTTGTTAGGCATACTATTATAAGATTACAATTGATCAACTTCAGCCACATAAATAACTTGTGTCTAAATTATTCTGTAACGTAGAGCATTTGTATCGCCATTGATGACATTAATAGAATAGTTTAAGGTTTCACCAGAATCATCCGACTTAAGTTTCAACTTATCACAATTGAAATTATGGACGCTCTTTGTAACAAGTACACAAGATCATCCCCCACAACATGCTGGTTACGTTCTTGGTTCTCTTCCCAACCAACGGTACGTAAAGAAGAAACTCAAACAAGAACAACATTAATCCATAAACAATAGTGCCTAGCTCAAATCATGGCCTCATCAGCTAAAGAACACGAATATTCCATCGTCCCAACCTCAGACCCGTCGAACCCAAATCCCCAATCCTCAACCTCTGGTCATGATCATACGAGGAACAACAATAACATAAACATTGTTAGCTCCGAAATGCAGCCCATGACATCAACAAAACACGAATACTCTCTCGTCCCAACCACCTCGCAACCCGCCTCAAATCCCAACGATTTAGAGAACTCTTCAGAAATTGAAGGCATCGACACAATTCAACATCATCGTTTGCTCGAAAACTCTATTAGTCACGAAACAAGCTCTCCCGACATATCAACAAAACATGTGATTCACGACGAAGACCCCTATTTGGGCGAATTCGACATCATGATGATCATACTCCTCACCGGCTTCATCATGTGCCTCGTCTTCTCTCCGGCCACTCCTTACGTTGAGCTCCGATCACTGTCCATAACAAAATTGAACGACAACAATGCGTCGTCGTCTTCAAATTCAGATCAGATGGACTTGACAGGGACATGGGATGTTCAGCTTGCGGTACAGAACTTGGAGACCCGATGGAAAGGTTTTTTTCGAGAAATAAATTGCACCTTATATCGAGAAATGGAAAGGACGAGCACATTTGAAGATCCTGGTTTGCGAAGCCTCGCGTATATTCGTGTTCTTGAGCCATTTAGTTTAGCGCCAAAGGAGGAGAAATTGTTGAAACTTAAGCTGCAAGTTGAAGAAACAGAGTCGTTGAGCGATTGGGAAAAGGTGAAGTTCGGTATAAAGATTTCTGTATACACTTCTTTCGAAAATTCTAGTGCGGCCGGGTGGTTTTCGGGGATCGATGATTATGAGTGCTCGGGATTGAACATTGATGGAAACTCGGGAACCTTGTCGAATGATGTTCCTTTGATGTGTGAGTTTTCGTTACCTTTTCAAGAAGATAATGTTGAGGTCCAGGCGGCGAATCAGGGAGAGGAGTAGCATAATTCTTGATTGTTACACTTGCTGATAGAAAAAAAATGATAGTACGTATATACGTGTGACAAGATTAAATTGAATCGCACTATTACAAAATGTAGCTCATGGATCTATGTACACAACTTCTTGTATATATTTAATTTCCTCTATACTTACTTTTGTATCAGAATGTATTATAATACAATATAGGCTCTGTATATATAGCCATGGAGAGAAATTTAGAGCTGGCACAAGAAATCAGTGAGTTTGGGATCATATTTTATAATCATGTCGTGTTTGTGTTGGGCCTCCAAAACATGCACGCCGTATAAAACTCTAAGATTAAAAGTTAAGTGTAACACCGTATATATGCAGTAAGCATTGAATTTGTGTACTTAAAATAAAACGGTCAATTTGCTTCGAATGAATCTACCTCCTAATTACATATTTAACTCATCAATTACAAAAATCTTTTATTTGAAAATAGTTTTATGATTCTCATTTATACAAATTTATTATAAACGTATATAAATCATACTAATGAAGTTAACAAATATTTTTGAGTACCAAACTAAGGGTATAAAGAGATAGTTATAATCAACCAATTTGAACAATCATTAATTATAATCAACCAATTTGAACAATCATTTGCAACATATAATACACTGAATGATGAATTATAATCATGTTCTATGGCGAGAGCTTGTGCCCCAGTATGCTACGTAGACACGTTTCTCCAAGGAGGCAGTTCAACGTGACAATTGACAGATGATTTAACGAAAAATGACAGTGGGAGCTAGATCGTGTACAAAATTATACTGTGGGTAGTAACTATTGTACTATAAAAATCTGAGTACCAAATTGAGTTTTCAGTCAAAGTTTGGATACCAAATTGTCTTTTTCCCAAATATCAATAACAAATAATTTCTTCTTCCAAATGTGTAAAGTGAGTTTAAATTATGTTTTTAGGATAAAAATTAAGAATTGAAGTTACTTGTTTCTTATGTGTAAATTATAAATCTCACATTTTTTTTGTCATTTGCTCTTCTCAAAAGGTTAAACCAAAGAACAAAGTATAAATTTTTAATACACAACATGTCTTAAAATTTTAGAAATTCAATTAAAATTTCTTGAACGAATTGACTTTCATTTTCTAAATAATTGCAAAAAAAATAGATCTAAGTGCACTTATAAAAAGTACGGACAAATAAAAACAATAATCTATACTTTCTATAAAATAAAAAAATATCTAGACGAGCATTGGAAAAAAAATGCATTTAAAAAAAGAGTAGAGAATCAACTCCTTAGTTTTACATTCAACTAAAAACATGAAATTGATCATTGAAAGTCAAATTATAATTTTATTATATAATAAAAGTTACAAAAAATATTCTCACTCTCGTACAAAAATTCAAAATCAACCAAAATTTCAATATCCCGAAATACAAATACATAACATAACTCTTAGAAAATAAAGTTGCATTCAAATTAACAAGCTCTTAATGCCTGTGAGGAACGACTTTTGATATGTCTTTACACTTCTTGGGAACTTCATTCTCCAATTCTCCTGTAGTTTGATTGAATTTAATCTTCAATTCGTTGCATTCTCGTACCACTTCCCAATAATCTCCGATAAAAGATTCATCTGAAGTTGCGAACGTAGACTTCAAATGCATTCTTATACCAAAACTCTCATCTTCTTCTTCTTCCTTCACCTCATCCTCCTCCGATTTCGTCTCCTGTACCGCATCCTCGATCTTGATCTTTTCTGTCACAACTAGATTCAGTGGTATCAACTTTTTCTCAGAAGGTTTCAAGCTAAAAGGTTCCAAACTCTTCTTACTTACAATATAATGTTTATCCTTATCTTGTCTCAACAAATCAATAGTCACATTTTCAAAGTTTCCTTCCCATCTCTTATCAGCGTTCTTAATGGTAATGTCGATGAGCCAATCGCTTGATACAGTATTGTTTATATTTGGCAACACCAACATTTTGACAGATAGAGAGTTTAACATCAAGGTGGGATTTTCCGGCACTAGACCATTGTTGAGATAGAAATACAAAACAGATGGTATTATCAGTAAGAAGATGATAAACAATATGATTTTACGAATTATATATTTGTAGCGTAGACCATCACTTTCGTATTCTCCAGCTCGGGGATTGTTGCCGCCGCCGTTAAATCTTTCGGCCTCCATATATATGTAATTAATTTCCAAATCAAAATCTCAAATGATGATCAGGATTTGAGAATCGATGTTTCTTTAATGTTTCTGAGTATGGAATAAGAGATTCAAGACCTATAAATATTGACATTGACGATTCCTATTTTATAAGTTTTTTAATTATAGAATATAAGACAAACATGATTTACTATATGTGTAGAGTCAACAACGATATATCATTGCTGGATTATCCATAATGACAAACCTTCTTATCTTGTTCTACCATATTAATATGTGAATATTATTTGTTATGATCATTAGTATGTTGAAAAAATTTAAGAAACGGTTTTGATTCAGCCACGTCAGCAGTTGCAAGATTGCCTCCTCGCTTCTACCATACTAGAATGTAAGTAAGCGTGCTATCAACGGTCCTGATTTGGTCATGTATCCCGTTTTATGATAACAAATTTGCACTAGATCAGGAGCGCACTCATAGGGCTACGATTGAGCCATGCCGACGAGCTTATGGTTCCATTGTTGCACATGATTGTGAGCGCGCTCAGACGATCAAGATCGAACCACATAATTGACTGTAAGATGGTTCGTCTACACCAGATCACGAGCGCGTTCAGACTGTCCCCAAACTTCATCGCCAACGGTTCCACGAATCTTTATCTCTCCCGCCCACACAAGATAACGAGTGCGCTCCCAACTTTCGAGATTGTGCCACATCAAAAAATATATATCCTCCACAAAGCTCATAATTGTAAGCGCGCTCGAACGACCAATATCATGCCACGTAGCCAGTTGTAACATCTGATAACCGCACCAGATGACAAGTGCATATAGACGTTTAAGATGGAGCCACGTCGAAAAGTGCACTAAGATTTATATTCCTCACCTACACGTGATCATGAGCACGCTCTTACGGTTCAGATCACTCCACGTGGCCGATCAAGCTCACTGTACCTCACCTTACCAGATCTCTACCGCACTTAAGTGGCTGGGATCGTACCACGTGTGCAGGTGCATTACCTGATCTTGAGCGCGTTCCCACCGTTGGGAAGCTACCACGTATCCTAATCCAACCAAAGGACCAAATGAACCAAACCCAATTAGCCCAGACCAATACTCAGACCACGATTGGTCCGACTCAACTAATCATACCATAAATCAATCAAATCTAGCCAATTAAGCCAAAATTGATCCCAATCGGACCAAATAAATTTCAAAATGTACCAAATCACACTTAAAACTTCTATTTAAAATTTTAAATCCCAAAAATGCCCTAGGTTTTTTTTTTCTTCCTTTGAATAGCCTATTAATGAGTCACCCGGACATGGGAACTACTCCCCGTTTCAAAGAACTAGTTTTTGAGCCAATTTGAGGTCATTCAAGGGTCAAATCATTAAAAAAAAAAACGATATCGTATCTGGTGAATCAGATATTTTCAAGTTAAATATTTCAAAACATAAAAAATACTCGAACATGGAAACGACCTCACAAATTTAATGAAAAATGTTCCGAGTCCAACCAATATTGTATAGAGGCCTAAATTTGCATTACAAGTCCAATTTCGACTGTCTGGATCAATTTACTGGTATTTTTAGTATACGATTCATGGTAAACCGTGACTACTCAAAAGATGAAAATGATCATATGAATCTAGAGAAACGACTCCCAAGATGCTCTGATCCCGATTGACTGGTCAAAAGTCATTTCTAAAGTTATTTTACCCCTGTGGGACCCGCAAGGTGGGCCCACTTGGGTAAATTTCATTGATCAAGAAAATGACATCAGTGTTAAGTCATCACGGTGACATCATCCCCACCTCATCTTGGTTGCATGATTACATCATCAAAATAATGATTAAAAATCTTATTTAGGCATATGACATCATCATGCCCGATTGATACTTTTTCTCCAGTCAAAAATCAGGTTTGATACAATGTCGTAGTGGTAGTCTTCTTGTCTTATAGTTTAGGTGGGATGACGTGGTCTGACCGCCTGACCTGGGTAGTACATGACAAGGTTGGATAGTCTTATGCTCTAGTTCAGGTCTTTGGGTAGGTAGTAGAGTAGTGCTCAAGTCTGGTCTTGACCTGTAGCATGTGCAGATAAGACACCATTAACCGGAACCCCGAGATTATGCTCGGGGGGCCGCCTTCGGCGTGAAAATAAGATTATGCACAAACGAGTTTTATGAAAAATACGAAGATCGAAGATCTTCGTACCTCATTCAAAAATATCACGAAGAACTCGATAAACACACGAAGAACACTTGAGAGCATTTTTGGGTTCTTGCAATGTGTGTTCAAATAATAAATTGACCGACCGTTTACCTGTTGTTTGTGAGTCTATTTATAGAGCTCACTTTACCTGACACATGATAGACTTTGATTGGTTGATGTCAGTGTGGATCCCGTGAGTTTTTTGTTCTTTCTTCAGTGTTGGTTATTCTCCCCCATAGTCGGAAGAGACTTTGTGTCATGCTGGATTGTAAGCCCTCAGGCTCTCTTGTTATCCGACTTGACCTTAACAGACGTGGACGAGGACGCGCCTGGGCTAGTGTGCACGGGCGCGGATTATGAATGACGGGGCCATGCGGGTGGAGACGCGAGGCCGAGGACGCTAGGCGGGTGCACGCGGATGTGGCCTCTTTTCCGCGTACGCTTGAGGCGCGCAAGTCTTTCGCCGCCCGAGCCAAGTGCTCGCACCTTCCTTGTGTGGGTGAGGTCTGTTCTCGTGTGGGTGGACTCGAGTGTTCGGAGCGTGCCTTGGCGGGTCTTCGACCCGAGATCCGTCTCGAGTTTTGATCGTATTTCGCTCGGTTGACCGAGCCACGTGTCACTCTTTTACATGCCAAAATGTTTCTGATTTTTTTATGAAAAATCAATGCCCATTTGCAACCAATTACAATGCGACACACCACCCCTCTCAACATATCATTGTGAGTATAAATTTTCCCTCAAGACATGAGGTATGAATGATTTTTTTTTCCACACTTTGAGAATCATTTGTGTCATTAATGTACACATTTTGACATCTATATTCTCTTTGGCATTTCATTTGCGCACACCCTATTTCATATAGCCGAGTTACTTACTCTCACATCCGAGGTGAAATTAAGGGGTTCCCCTGAGTTTTGCTTAATGGTGTGTTGCATTTTTGGTGTGCATGCTCATTCCAAAGACAAAGTGAAAATTTCAGGGCCCCAACAGTCTATATCGGAAAATATACTAAGTATGAAAGCCTATCAAATCAAGCGTCCAAATTCAAGAAAAATAATGACGTAAATGCGAGTTGGATTTTGGTTGACTTAATTTGACCGGTAGAAACACTCGCTATGCATTAATTAGTTTGTGCGCATAGACACCCAATTTGCTCCTATTAATAAATGGGCAAATTACACAGACACCCCCCTATTAACCACTTAAAACAGATGACCACCCCCTCTTTCAAAAATAGACATTGGACTACCCCTTATTATTGTGTGAATTGTAATAGGTGGATGGAGTTGGATTTTTTTAACGGAAGATGAAAAAAGACGATTTTACCTTTGAGCTGAACACTGTTCATCTTCTTCTTCTTTGCTTATGTATTGTTCATCACTTTTTTTTTTGTTCTTGCTTTAGTAAGAACAAAGTGGAAACAAATTTAGTGGAACTGAGAAACTTTGTTCTTGGACTGTTCTCAAGCTACCCATTCAACAAAAACCTCAAAAAAAATCAAATTGTTTGTTTCCAGAATCCCAATAAACTTCATTACCTCTGTTCTAGATATACTCATTCTTAACCAGAGGCTCTTTGCTAGGCCTAAACGGTCCATTCTCAGAAAAAGCCCCAACTCTCAAAGAAGATTATGATGATGATTTTGCTTCAATGGAGGAGAAGAAGAGATTTTGGAGAAGAAGCAAAAACAGAGGAAGTGAAAGAAATTTCCATGGCAGAAACAGAGAGATCATGGCTTGTCCTTTTTCTGTAAAGTGAAAACAAATTTAGTGGAATCTGATTGTTATTGAAGATGAAATTGGTTGTATGTATACAACCTTACAAAACAAACTAAGCAAAAAATCAAAGTCCATATCACAACAAATCATGGACTGAAACTACCAAATTAGAATCCCATAATTATAGGGATTTTATTAGCTAAACAAAACAGAACATCTAACAAATAGAAACTAACAGGCTCGCCGCCACCGGTGCTCCGTAAGCTCCGAAGCCAGATCTGGCCAGAAGCGGAGCTCCAAAGCCAGATCTGGCCGAGGTCGATACCGGCAAGGACGGCAGAGGTCGATACCGGTAAGGAACGGCGAAGGTCGATACCGGTAAGGAACGGCGGAGGTCGATACCGGCGAGGAGGGAGAGAGAGAGACGGAGGCGACACGGAGGCCGAGGAGGTGGCTGTTCTTGGGGGAGGAGGTCGATACCGGCGTCGATCGGGGAAGGAGGCGGGTTAGTGGGTGGTGGCCGGCGTGGCGGAGTACGGCGGCAGAGCTTGGTGCTTGGGTTGTTGTGTTGTTTCTCTGAAAATGGAGACAAAACAAGAGAAAGAAGAAAGGTTAAGGGGGTATTTTGGGAAATACCAAAAAAATGGACCCCATGTGACCTGCACATGTTAACGGAATGGAAATATTCCGTTAACTTTACGGAAAACATATCACACAAATGAATGGGGTAGTCCAATGTCTATTTTTAAAAGGAGGTGGTCATATGTTTTAAGTGGTTAATAAGGGGAGTGTCTGTGTAATTTGCCCATAAAAAAATGAAGTTGCTTCTGGAATTAAATTAAAGACCCTCACATATCAAGCAATCTCTTATGAGCTTCTCAAGATATATTGTATTCAGAGCCTCTACTCCCTTACCAGGTAAATTTTAAGCAAAAAAGAATCATTTTTCGAAAAGGAAATTTATAATTTTCGTTCAATTATAAGGTGCCTTTGGACCAAATTCTACCGAAAAGAAATTCTAACCTAAGAGGGACCCTTAAAAAGAAGTGTAACTGAGAGTTTTGTTAAGTAAATTTGAATTGTAACTAAAGGCATAAAGGAGGAATTCTTCCTAGCAAAAAGCAAAGACCAGAAATCTTAAAGCAGTGCCCCTTTGCTACTAACAAAAGGGATTCGATTCATAAATAACCATGAATTAGATTAACAAAATAACAAGATTATACTTCAATGGATGAAATTGAGAAAAAAGAGGTTCATAATCTACTTCAATTAATAAAATAACAAGATTATACCTGAACTAAAGAAGGCTTGACTGCACGAACTGAGTCCAAAAGACGACGACTCGTCGGATTGGAGCTTGAAGACCATCTGGACGTCGAGATGGACGACTTGAGCGATAAATCAAACGCAGAACGACTGAAAACGTAAGGGCTTGTTTTCCCCCAAAATCTGAATTTTTTTTTAGGGAAAATTGCAGATACCCCCTAAATTTTGAAGGTTTGGCACATTAACTTCCTGAACATTTTTCGTTAGCAGATAACCTCCAAACTTGTGCATAACCTTATTTTCCGTTAAAATTTTAAATTTAATGTAAAATGACTAAAATACCCTTGCCTTTTAATAATAATAAATATCAAACCCCAACCCTACCCAACTCAACCCCATCGTCTTCCTCCCTCCATCCCCAACAAAATTTTACTCTCTCTCTCTCTCTAAACCTTACCAAACGCCTCTCTCTAACCCCCAAAACCTAAAAAACCCTACTTTACCAAAACCAAATCACCAAATCCGCGAGCAGAGCCACCGCCGCCTGCAGCCGCCGCCTCGGCCTCGACGATCGGCTTCGACAGCATCTCCGTCCAGCTCCGATGCGTCCGCCTCCACAACCGTTCAGATCCTCCCGAAGGCGGATCGAGCAGGGCGAGGCGGAGCGGCTATCGCGCCTCCACAACGACGTCTCTCTCGCCGGCCATGGCTCCCTCCATCGACGTCAGCTATCGTGCCTCCTTTCGGCCTCCGCCACCTCTGTCTTTTTTTTTTCTTTTTTCTGGGTCATTATTGATTTTTGGTTTTCAGATTTAGTTTAGTTTTAGGTGTGAGAATTTGGTGTATTTTAATGAACATGAACATATGGATTGAAAATTGGTGTGTATATGTAATATCTGTTGATTTTGGATGTGCTGATTTTGGATGTGTTTGTATCATGATATGGTTTGAGATGTTTGTTTATTTTTAGATTTGATTATTGATTTAGAATGTTTGTTTGATTATTGATTTTGTTTGGCAAATATATGATATTTCCGGGCAAAATGTTAGAATTCCGGAAAATATTTGAAATTTTCGATGAGCACTTGAAGTTTTTGGCAAATATATAATGTTTCCGGACAAAATTTTAGAATTCCGACATATATTTGAAGTTTCCGGCGCCGGAAAATTCATACACTTGAAGTTTCCGGCAAATATATGATGTTTCCGGACAAACTTTTAGAATTCCGGCAAAAATTTGAAATTTCCGACAACCACTTGAAGTTTTCGGGCAAAATTTTAGAATTCCGGCAAATATTTGAAGTTTCCGGCGTCGGAAAATTCATACACTTGAAGATTCCGGCGCCGGAAACTTCAAGTGTTCTAAAGTTAAAATTGAAATGAAGAAGAAGGGTAAAATGGGTATTTTAAAAAAATAA
>JAYMTK010002783.1:0-13256 GCA_036897405.1 Pelargonium myrrhifolium | reverse complement strand
ATATATAAGAAAACTATTAGATAGGAGGGATTTGTAATATTAGTTTAATGTATATCAGTTAACTAATATACATTTTACTCTTTGTAATATTTATATTTATCAGAAATACTAAAATTCTACTTCTATGGAATCATCTTGTGATTTTTTTTGTCACTCTCATAATATTATTCTATACACCCATGGTAAACCAATTTGTAAAGTGAATTGATTTTTCATGTGAAAATCGCGGTGTAAATTATAAGTAAGAAAAATCGATCACATGATTTTGTAACTTTTGAAAAAAATAAGAAAGAATTTACATTCTATTAGGATCATCAATGTGGCTGATACTCATATAACATTAAAGTTAATTGAATTTAAACGTAATGTTCAGATCTACAATACAACGATTGATAAAATATTAAATAAGAACAAGTGTTTCACTTTTATCGACTTAGTTACATCTCAAAAAGTAACTCTAAGGAGATCAAATTTTGAAATTTGAAGGGAGACAAATATGAAAAAATTACAAAAGCCATTGAGTGGATTCTGAAATATGATTTGGATCCGTCCCTGAACACTCGTAGGTATTGATTGGGCTGGGTTTCAGAGACCGGTTCGATCCGGCCCAATTCCTTCATCAGTTCAGTCTTCGGTTCTTCATCGTGTCGTTCGGGCGGGAATATCCAAATTGAGAGAAGAAAAGAGAAGAAAATTCTGGTTGAAGGAGAAAGTAAAGGGAAGGAAAATGGAATCGATTTGCTCAGCAGAGGAGCCTCTTGATCTCGACTCCATTCGCAGGTTTCTTTCTCTATCTATACGTCCGTACACCTATACTTACAGTTTCTTTTGTGTATACTTATACTGTATGTGTATCCATGTTTGTGTCTATGTAGTCGAATAAGAGAGCTGGAAGTGATTCACAGGAGTTGCACAGACGACGTTTACCAATTACCTGAACCAGATTCTGAGAATTTGGTGAAGGACTGCGTTCTCCATCTCGAGGTATTTAGAAAAAGAAATCTGTTTATTTATTTATTTTATTTCTTTGTCTAATTTTTGTGAAATAACTGCACAGAGCAAATTGTCGCAGCTTGTATCAGAGTACTCTGAGGTTGAGTCTTTGGGAAATGATGATCTGGGTATGCCCTCTTTGAGCTTTCTACCGTACAATTATTTGCTGCACATGGTACAAGCACTTCACTGCAGGAAATGAATGGATGACTTATTTTATTTCTTCAAGTGGGCATTTGGAGTTTTCATATAGGATTGGATTGGTTTTGAAGTACTTCAATGCCTTTCAAAATTTGTTTCTGTTCTTAGTAGTTTCAGGAAAGGACTGCCAAATGCATTGATGTTGTTGGTGATGTGACAAAAGCTATATTTATTTATTTAGAGTTTGGGAAATAAAGGAATTTTAATGGTGTCTTTGCTTGTGAAAACTTTTCCCCTTTTCATCTTCGGTGAAAAACTGTGTTTAGCCATTTGTAAAGCCAATATATGGTTAAGTTGAGGTAACTTTATCCATATTTCTAGAGATAGCACAATGTAATTTTGTGTTTAGCCTGTTACTCTATCTCTCTTGTTTTAATGACTCTAATTTGGTTGATTTATTTGTACAGATGCATATGTAGAACACTTGAAAGAGGAACTCAGCAAGGTGGTGAATGAGAATGATAAGATATCTAATGAAGTTGAGGTTCTTATGAAAAATGTAGTAGAAGGTGGAATGTTTATAATTTTCTCAAGTTTGCCTTTGTATTTGTGTGAATTGTTTGACTTAGCATCTTTATTTTTGCAGATTCTATCCATTTGGAATGTGATCTAGAAGGTTTGAAAAGTTCACTGGACTTTTTTGCTTCACAGGTTGGTTTTCTGATAATTTCTAAGGTTTTCCCAATCTTTTGTCGTGAAGAAAGCCATGTTTGCCTTGTACTTGACTGAAACTATTACTATAAGTTGTGGCACTAAGAAAGTATACGTTGAGTCAACCTAGAACGATGGGCAAAAAGTTGAGTTTATTAGGATCCTGAAGGTACGTATTGAACTAGATAGATCATATACCTAATTCAACATGAGTTGTTTTAACCTGGAATAAATTTTGACTTAACCTCGATGAATCTACAAACCTATAATTAGATGCGAGGACAGATATTTAATGATAAACTTGTGCACGGGAAGCTCAACTACTGGAAATAGCTATTATGCTTAAATGTGATCCAACTATTTGAGAGTCCCTTTCTGTTTCTTGTCATTGTTAATAGTTGTCTTACATACCTAAATTTAACTAAGTTTTTTTACACTGGATAGACATACATAGATGCATTGTTGTCTGTATGCTTAAGATCTTGACAGATCTTACTAAATCTTCCGTGAGAGATTATTTTCCCTTGGTTTTCTTACAACATAATGCAATTCACTAGAAAAGGATATTTGTTGTTATATTGTGGCCTTCGAAGCTGATTGCAGCAAGAGGATGGGGAGATGTATACGAGTGTGCGTCCAAAATAAGGCTTGTTCTTTAATTTAGTTTTCTATCCACTCAGCACCCTATCTTACAAATTACCATAATGTAGTGTGTTAAATTTTAACATTGGGCTACATGTATCGGCCTGGGCTTCCATTACTAAAAGGTCAACCTTATTAGTAGGGTTTCGCTTGCCACCATAATGCAAGTAGTCACCACTTCAACATAGTGTTTATTTATTATTTTTAAAATTTTATTTTTCTAAATTTATAAGTGATTTGTGTTTGTTCACCATCGCTTGAGTCCTTTCTTGGTGTGTATAATTTACATTTATATCCTGATAATTTGATCTCTATTAAAGTTTTTTTTTTTTTTAGGACCTCAGATCTACAAAAGTTGGCTGCTCTGCACATGGAGAAGAACAGTTGAATTTGACTAATGTGAACGAAGACAACCAATTTGAGGTTTTGTTATTATATACATTTGCATACTATGGTGTTTATTGAGTGCTCTATTGATTTCCTGTACATGATAGCTTCAATTACTAGTTTTGTTGATATTTATAGTCGTGTACTCATATTCAGCAGAATCACATAGTTATATGTTATCTAGTTGTCCTTTTATCAAGAAGACACATAGTGATGCTAGTCCATCCAAAATTGTAGTACTCGAGTAGTTTCTGTATTGAAGTCATTTGTCTCATGATCCTTCATGCCATTTTGTGACTTTCTGTTTATGTTACAGATTTTGAAATATGATAGTCAGATAGAGAAGAATAAATTAGTTCTAAAATGTTTGGAGGATCTTGATTGCATATGTCGGAGGTAAGCAATCATTATGGGTTTCAATTATTCTTTTTGTTAAATGTTTGCAACCATGGCTATTGCATTTATGTTATGTTATTGCTAGGTTTGATGCTGAAGAACAGATAGAGGATGCACTGACTGGTCTTAAAGTCATTGAATTTGATGCAAACTGCATTAGGTTGTCAATGAAGACATACATTCCTAAATTAGATTTCTTGTTTTCCCAACAAAATATTGAGGAGACCCTTGAGCCATCTGAACTGAGTCATGAACTGCTAATTGAGGTTCTGGACGGTACCATGGATATAAAGAATGTAGAGGTATGGATTCCTTTAATTAATTAATTTATTTATTTTTGAATATATGAGAATCTCTTGACTTCATATTTCCAAGTGTATTTTCTAGAGTTATGCTCCAGTGTAAAATACTGCTTATACAACAGTTATACATTCCATTGACGAACTATGTGCAGTGTATGGTGTACCCATCTGTTAAGACTTAAAGTCAACCATAGTGTTCAATTGGTAGCTCAGAAGTTGGAATGTATTGTAGGATATTTAAGTGACCATCTCTCTGTACTTGGTCAAAACAGGTCACCCAAGGCTAGAATTGCATGTTGGCATTTTGCTGAAAGAGTTGAAATTTCAGTAAACAAATGTCTAAATTTATCATTGTTAAAATTGAATATGAAATATTGCTAATACCCCTATTACTAAAATCTAAAGCAATTATAAAGCATATACAAAAAGACCCAATAATATAAGTTTTAAAAATAAGACCACGGTTAAGCACCATAGCCATCATGTCTGGTAAAGTTAAAACTTTCTTTTGGTGAGGCAAAATTAGGAATTACCAAATGCTTCTGGATACTTCATTAACTCTCAAATCAAACCTTGGCTGATTTGTTGGGAATATGTCTTACATTCACATGTGGTTGTCTGGTATTAGAAAATTAGTCATCAGGCTACTTCACTAATATGTATATTTCTGTGTTAACTGCTAAGAGTATGTAAATTGGTATCAGTCTTGTCTATCCTTGAAACTCTTCAAATGGTGCCGCCAATGTCCCCAGTATTAGGTTTTCCAGTTCTAATATGAAAATTGTGAACCTTCACCACATTTGATTTTAAGTTGATAGTGAGATATTCTATCAGATACTAAGTTCTGCTATGGATTGAGCAAATGACATGTCATGTTTAATTGAAGCCTCATGGGTCATGTTTTTTGGGTTTTAGATTCTCTGCGTTATGGGATCATAGATAATGAACTCAATGCGCACAACATAGGGCTGATCTAATATAATGTTTGTGCTCTCTCATTGTTAACTCAAATTTGTACTATACAAGCTCTTTTATCATTTGTACATCATCTGTGGTTTATCTTTGTCAACATTTTTCCTGGGAGTTAATTACTTTGTTCATTGTATAATATTAATCATACTCTTTCATGTATACCTCAAGTGGTTTTTGATGCCTCTACTATTATTCTAATATTCTCCAGATCTTCCCAAATGATGTGTACATAGTTGATATTGCTGATGCTGCAAAATCGTTCAGGTTTGTTTTATTGACACACTTGCCCTTCACAGGTTTAATCTTAGGTTGTCTTGTGTAGATTTTCTGTTGTCCTTGATTTCACAACTTATAATTAATTACATAAAGTCAGTTCCCTACTCACCCCTTTCTAAAAACTTCTATAGCACTGTATATTTCCCATCAAGCCACTGAATTGTCAAATTGTGGTTTAAGTTATGACAAATTAGGCTAGTGGTTTGCAGAAGCAGTTAGGAATTCCACTGCTTTATATAACTTGAATACTGGTAATTTGAGATGGTGAGATTCATGACACCTTAGTCTTTAATTTAAACATACTTTTGTTATGTGGAGAGACAATCAAGCCCATTTTTTTTATTTGATTCATGGGATCTATTTTTATCATTTGTAGTTTCAGTTTCACGAGACCGTGTTTGTTATGTTACAGGCAGTTATTTCCACAATTGGCAGTGCTAGAGAGGTCTGCATTGGAGTGGTTTGTGAGGAAAGTGCAAGAAAGAATTATTCTGCGTACTCTCACACGACTAGTGGTACAGAGTGCACAGAAATCAAGGTGATCTAGTTATATTTACACGTCAAATGATTATGATGTCCTGAAACTTTTTACACTGTTACATGGAAAATAGTATTTGATCAATTTTCAGATATGCTATATCATCTTTCTTTCTCAAGGTTTCTAGATTAACAATTCCCTTGTAGGCACTCTTTTGAGTACTTAGAGAGAGATGAGACCATAGTAGCTCACATGGCTGGTGGAATTGATGCATATATAAAGTTGTCCCAAGGTTGGCCGGTATCAATTTCTCCACTGAAGCTGATATCTCTCAAAAGCTCTGTTCGTTCAAATGGAATTTCTCTGAGCTTTCTATGCAAAGTTGAGGTGAGTTTATTTATTTATTTTAGACTTCATATTTTGGAAATTTGATATCTGGGAGGCAGTTTTAGTTGTACAAAATTAATGGATGTGTCTGCACATTATAATGTGCTTCTTCACAAAATAAGAAAGAGTCTCCAAGTATCAAACTGACATGAAGCACGCCTAGGCGTGCATAAGCACAAAGCCCCAATTTTGAGCTTCATTTTGTATTTCTCCTTGTTCTAATTCTAAACAGGCTTTGAAGTATGTACTTCAACGACAGGTTTCTTTATTTATAATCACATATTAAAGTTAATTTTTCATCTAAATCTTCCTTTGCGTAGTCGAGCAAAATGGACATGGTGATGCAGCTGTTTTGTTGGTTGTAGGCATTTGCCTATTGTTTCCTGATTTTTGCAAAATTTACTTCTTTGTTGACCTGATGAGGTATCTGAGGTGATATATTCTTGGCAGTTTTTGAGTTTGGTAAAAAGATTTCATTCACGTTAGTAATGCTTGGACAAGTTTTGGTTAATCTTAATAGCAAAATAGCCATGATTCTTCATGCTTGGACAGGTTTTGCTACAGATTAGGCATCTAAATTTTGCCCCTGCATGTTTCATTCCCATTGTTCACAAGCTTTTCCATAACCTTTTTTTTTTTCTTTCTGATCTCGTACTACTAGGAAGTGGTGAATTCCTTGGATATAAACATACGGCAGAGTTTATCAAGCTTTCTGGATGCTGTAGAGAAGATACTCATGGAACAAATGCGTTTGGAACTTCATTCTAATCATGCCGCTTCTGAAAAGTGATGGAGGAAACTCACAACGCCATTTCTATTTCAGTGTCCAGTTCTTGTGAAGCCATTTGCTAAATGAAATGAGAGCTTTTGGAATCATTAGTTGTATGCAAATATGTTCACAAGTACTGATGTGGTTTTTATGATGAAATAGTTATTTTATTTGCTCAATTATCTGCACAAAAACAATGATATATAATCATCTTTCCATATTCTTTTGGAGCTTGATTTCCATGTTAGTGCACCGTTTATTGATCAGAGATTGTATTCCACGATTTCTCACAAGAAAACTTAGTTTAGAGTGCAAAAAACAATATCAGCAATAAGTATTCTGCAGATGAACAGAGAGAGAACAATGCATTTTTGATAGGAATGTCTATCGAATTACAGAATATGATGATGTCTATTTTCTCCCCGATTTGAAAACCTTATGTTGGTTTCAGGTTCGAATTATTTTACATGCATTGCATTGTACACACGTCATCATCATTTGACTCAGCAAGATGACTAATTATATTAGAGGAAACATATTCAGAGCCAATTTGTAGAGCAGTGATATTTGTTCTAATTATACAAAAATTTAGGTGCAAAATGATGCGTAAAAAATTGTCAAATGTACAACACACACGCCTTGTAAATAGAATGTTCAGGGTAAAAAAAAAATACTGGAAAGGCGGTGATATCATATATGTTATATTGTTATTCGTTTAAATTAATTGTGTAACATAAAAAGATAACACTCAATTTGCCTTATAAATTTTCATTGTCCCTCAACACAATTTTTTAACAAATTTAGACCGGATAGCATTTCCTCAATGACTCCGAGCTCTCAGTTTGATTTGTCATATTATATATTTGTACATAAACATCATGTTAAGCCTAGAAGCCTGACTTACCAAAGAATAATTCTATGAAAGACAATTTTTTATTCACTTGAAAAATACTTCTTCCATATCAAAATGGGATCTTATTTCACACTTCTTGCAAAAAAATTACGAAAACAAGCGTTTGATTTCTCCTCATATGTCTTATAAACTCAAGTGGTTTTAATTAACTTTTCTAAACACAACTATTGGTAACTCTGTAATTCACTCATCAAAGTAGAAATATGAAACTAATTTTGAGATGTGGAGAGCATTACATGTCATAATTGTGCATATATATACCTTTAGGTTCTAAGGTAAGCATATCAGGGCTCAAATATGAATCTAAAGGAAGAAATTGAATACTTGACAGCCATGTTATCACTGAACCAAATATTGAGTCATTTTGATCGATACAGTCAAGAATCAACCGGCACGGTTTAACTTCCTAATCCAAAATATGAAACATAATTTCGAATGTGCACAATTGACTGATGATGAAAGAAAGCTTTACCGGTCAGTTGAAGACGCAGAATCTGGTTGAGAATTTGATGGACTTGGTTTTCCAATAGAAGTGCTGATGAATCCTAATGTTCCATATTCTTCTTGCTGCAATGTTAGCCAAAACAACTAAATAGTTTCCACAAAAAATATAATCCACAAACACACCCCTAATCTAACCTAACCAACTCATCACCTGATCAACAAATATCAGACTAGCATTTGAATATTAGAAACCATCATTTTCATTCCCTCCATTCCAACTGAAAAAAGAAAGGGAAAGAGAGGATATTATTGTCATCCCCATAATGATAAAATGCATGTAAAAATAGACAAAAGAGCTATAAATATTCTCATTCTCATAAGAAAATACTCCCTCCAACCCAAAATGAGTGTCCTTGTTTCCATTTTGAGAATAATTAAGGAGAAGTTAGTTAGTATTGTATAATTGCTTTTGAATCCTCATAAGCATGTGTTCTAACAAACTCAAGGGATAGTAACTAACTTATTATAGAGATGTTATTGGTAATTCATGCTATAACTAACTTCCTAAAAAGGAACATTTTTTGACAAAAATGCAAGACAAACATGACACTTATTTTGGGTCGGAAGGAGTGATTTAATCACAACCTTGGTATATATTAAAAAGAAAGAGAACCTCTTCAATGAATTATTACTGCTTTCCGTCCTCAAAATGGAACCTATTTTGTACTGACAAGTTAATACGGTTACATCATAACAAAAGGCAAGGACATAAAACTGATAATCCCACAAATGAGTTGTATAACTACGGCAGAGGAGAAGACCCCTCCCTACAATTGTTATGTCATTATTAACATGCTAAAATTATATATATTGGAACACAGCATATGATAGAGCAAGTAAATCAGTTAATATAATGAAATCCACAAATCAGTCACTCTAGAAGTATGACAGACAAGATTGCAGTTGAGCTTCATAACGTGAAACTCTAATCCATCGATATCCAAACAATCAAAGCAGCCTTATAGTTTATATATTAGAATTCGGTAAGATAAGAAAAATAATATAGTTTTTTTCCTAAAATGAATTCCTACAAGGTTCCTTGGAATGTACAGGTAGGTGAGTTGGGACAGATCACTAATTAACTTCACATGTGTAGAGGAACAACACAACTAAAAGGTTAAGCTAATAGTTGAAGGGCCCAATATACTCTAAAAATGTGGAAGTCCTTTTCTCAACAGCCCCAAGGTAGCTGAGCTCTGTCCCTATGGATGATAACCCATTTACTTGGAAAAAGTCTTAAAACATTATAGATTATCTCATACGAGATTCCGCAAGAAACAAAGTCAGGAGGAAGAGACATGCATCACAGCCAAGAAAGTAAATGGTTTTGTAATCTTATGGGAACAGAGCAACAGCTTCTCCCACAGGAAAAGAATAAATGTTTTTGAGAACTTTCCAGAGTGGATGCCCAGATCTCAGCCTCAGGTGATTTGTTAAGGTTTCAGAATGGAGAGAGGTCTTTTGAAAGAAGGCAAACGAGAGTAACTAAACAGGGTTAATTACTGCACGCTAAAGTCGCCAAGGCGCATATCAATGACCAACAAAGCAAAAATGACCAACAAAGCAAAAATGACCATGCTAGCAAGTCAATAGATCCCACTTTGAGTAGCACATGAAAGTACATTACCACTGGTAGCATTTACCAAACTCATCAGATTTTAGCACCTTTGGAAGTTCAGATGACCAATTATACCATCAATACGGGGTGCTCATATTTGATATGCTATCTATTTATAATTTTCTAAGAGCAAATTAAGGAGATGAAATAATCATATGCAAATGCTTGACAGCTAAAAGAGACTACCTAGAAGTGGTCAAGCTACCCGCCACAGAGACATCTACAGGACATATAGTCTTTGGCATCTAAAACATGTAGAGTGACTTAATTTGTAACAACAGGGCAGCAGAATTGACTTGACAGATTTAATTCATTAATCAAAACAAAAAGAACTGATATTGACGGGTAGATATGAGCACAAAGTTCATCAGTAACCCAGCATTAACTTGTGTTCAAGTACAAAGACACACAAAGCCATTTATTAACTCTAGCAAAATGGATACACATGGTATAGTTTTTTACTATTCTCTCTAACTACTATGGCTAATAACTTCAGAAAAAATGGCTTAAATTCATGCATAGTGTTTAGACAGTTTCAACATTTCCATTCCTGCTCCTCTATGTATATGATTGTAGGCAATGCAATGACTAGGGAGGTGAAATCAAAGCTATTTTAGTCCACTCCACTCTTATACAGTGACAAAGGCATCTAGAGGAACAGAATCCTCACTATAATTCAAGGAAGTCTATGCCCCAATGGTCACTTGCTTTGCATAGTAGCTTTTAAATTAAGCTAAGTGAAAATAATTAAATAGGGTTTTGATTGGAACTTGTTATCACTTATCAACGGTTCAACACATATTGTTCTGTCATGTCTTTAGAATCAGACTGGACTGAAAGCCAAGACTGGGTGTCTGGGTATACTAAAATACTGGTGCTGGCCAGTCAAATATATATATTTATTATTAAAAAAAAAGAAGAAAAAATGATGATGTGGCACCGTTTTCACCCTGGCTGGCCAGACCGGTTAGACCCTTCCAGCCCATTTTTAAGACATTGGTTCTGTTTTTCATTCCATATGGAAGGTGTGTTTTTAGGTGTGTGTATATATATTCAATCCCCATGATTGTGGTGGCAATTGCCTATCAAAAGAACACATATGTCGCCACAATCAGACTTAATTTATATCCATAATGAGATAGTTACATCAAAATTTCAAGTAGATAACTCGATCATTTTATTGCTCATAACTCAAACTAAAGAGATAAATATACAAGCATATTAAAAAAAAACGGTACACTGTGAAATGCAATAAATAATTCTGACCTTTACACGTCATGCTATCATTGAAAATGTTCTTGTACACTGTGCTTCAATTTTACTTTAGTAAGCCAAGCATTATAATGACAAGTTATCCATCAACAATGAATTGGTCATCTTGATTGTCTTCCTCAACTCTAGTGTCACCATGAACCATACCAGTCACGTGATGCAAATTCTGCATCATTTGTGAAAGATAATGGTTGGTAGCACTTGTATGATCAGCAAGCCCAGTTGGATGACCAGTCCACTGAGAGACAACCCCTAACAAATGGTTAGTAAGATTTTGTTGCTCGTGAAGAATCCGATTCTGCATCTGACCCATTTCTGCCCGATGTTGACTCAACATCGCATCAATCCTCTTCTTTGATTCTGATCTCCTCCTATTCATCCTCTCCTCCCATTCCCTCTCCTGAATCAAGTCCTCCTCTCTTCGTCTCTCCCTCTCCTCAATCTCTTTCTCCATAACCTCCCATTGCTTAATGCTCTGCCTCCTCAATTTCTCCCTAGCCTTCTCCCTCTCTTCCCTCTCCCTTTCCCTCTCTTCTAACTTCTTATCCCACTCTTGCTCAAGCTCCATTCGATGACTCTCCCTCCTCTGCCTCTCCCGCTCTCTCTCCGCTTCCCGTTGCTCAAACCGAGATTCCATTTCCCTCAACTGCCCTAACTGGTTAGCAAGAAACCCCCAAGCTTTCTTCTCCAAACCCTTCAACACCTTCCTCTTCTTCCTCAAATTAGACCCATTTGTCTCCACTTCCTCATACACAAAACCATCATCAGCATCATCCTTGATCCGATCATTACCATTATAATTCTCCTCCCCTTCTTCACCATCATAGTCAAATCCCAACGCCAACACCCCATTCTCATCTCCATCAATCCCCGCAACAAAATCCCCATCCCCGGAGTGACCCATTTGCCTAAACTCCAACTCCATCCCCCCGCTACTCCCCACAAACCCTCCCCCATGTTCCCGATCCTCATTAGCTGCACCCATCGGATCACTCCCGTTATTATACACAATTGCCACATCCCCAAAAACCTCTTTATACCTCAAGAAATTGGACCAATGCGTGAGCCCCTCCAACCAATCAAACTCATCACCACCACCCGAACCATCAGGCAACTCAGGAGGCTTCTTGATCTTCTGCTTAACAAGCAAGTACTGGTGCCTCATGTTCTGAACCTTGGTGGACACATCTTTCCAAGACCATTGCCAGGGATAGGTGATGGGATCCCGAAGATGGTGCACCGAATTCACATGACAAGCAATTGGCTTAAATTTCTTCTCACGGGTCTTCATCTTCGCAAGCGTCCCATCAGAAACCATGTCCCCGTACTTATCAATTAGGGTTTTTTCCTCGGCCTCAGTCCATTTCTTTCTCCTAGACGGCATCATCTGGAACAAAAATTCCAACTTTTTCTTCCAGAATCGAAATCGGAATCAGAACCTCGCCAAATACCTAATTACATAGCACTCCCAACCCCCCAAAACCAACCAAGCAATCCAATCCAATCCAATAACAGAATAGACAGATTTGAGAAGCAAAACGGAGTAGGATGAAGCTTACCTTAATACAGCCTGATTGTGGAGCTGAGGTCGTGAAATTTGGGAGGTAGTGTAATTTTCTCGGGAAAATTAGGAGAGAAAGCGAGGGAATCTGCAGGAAAGTGAAGTGGGAGAGAACAGTAACAGTTGTAATTTGCGCAAGGGAGGCGCAGTAACTGTAGAGATCCTCTTCTATTTTATTTACTAACAGAGAGAGAACAGTAGATGTATTTACGAGATTGCCACTGGGTAATCTAAGCCTGTTGCTTCTTGTGACTTGTGCGTTTTCAAGTTTGATTGAACTACTGTTCTTATAAGACAGTTGTGTCCAAAAATCAGTTTGTTTTCGGTTGGGATTGTTTTTCCAAACTGTATCTCCTATCCTATGGATATGTCCTAACTTAGGTCTCACTTCACATCATTCTTCGAATTGTACATGACGTTTTCAGATGATAATTTTTGGAACAATTAGCTTCTTATTTTTTTTCCTTCAAATATTAATAACAAATTGTATATTTAAGTAGAAACATATATGACATAAATTCAATGGTTAAATTTTGACTTTAACTCATAATATCAATTTTTATTTGTTTTTTCTTTTTTAATTCTCACGTTGTAGTTTGTAATTAATTGTCATAATAGTACGGTGTCATGTAACATTTTTTTTTCAAATTAGCATTCTACGTCAATTTATCAACATTTTTATAACAAAAAAATATAATTATAACCTTTTGGATTTAAATCGCCAACACTTTAAAATAAAAAGAAAAATACAAAATTGAATTCATAAAATATCATATATTTTTAAGAGAAATTTTGATTTATGAATACAATAAAATAATTTCTCAATAAAAGTTAACCGTTAGAATATAATATTGAAGAATAAAACCAAAGGCATGTGGGCCAAGTGGTTAAACACTTGTGTTTTCTCTTTGAGGTCTCGGGTTCGAGCCTCATT
>JAYMTK010002782.1:0-13258 GCA_036897405.1 Pelargonium myrrhifolium | reverse complement strand
TACATGAGTGTCATGTGTAATTAACCATTTTTTTACAAGTTAGTTATGTGTGAAATATCAATAACATTCCTAAAATAACTTAGTTAATACCCTTTGAATTTGTTACAACACGCGTCTATAGTGATACAAGAGAAAATGTACAATGCTAACTGACTTCCACTTAATTTTTTTCAAAATGAAAATCAAAACACTTTGACGCGTCTGTTTTTCTTTGTCAATGAGACATACTAGAATGTTGTTTTTCATATCTTACAGGTATTAAAGATGTTGAGTCTGAGTTGTCAAAGTTTGGGGACGGGGCAAAGGCTTGGGCCCTTGGGGGCGGAGTTGGAGGCTTGAGCCCACAATTTCGGCTACTTATGACATGCAGTGACGTATTCAAGAATGCTATGTTAGTGGAGACAAGATTTCATATGGTGAAAGATAATTTCTAATAACGAAAAACTCTTTCTAAAAAAGAAAACTACCAAGGGCACACCAATAAATTGTATAGGGCACTCACCTCTGTATATTAAAAAATAAAAATAAAACCAAATCAAATATACATTTTTTAAGAACTTAGCGGGGGCATGTGCTTACAGTACCCACCACTTGTATCTGCCTAAGACGTAAAAAATAACTCTTACATATTTTGAGAGTCGAATACATTCATATATGAAAATCATTATCATTCTTAAAATTGATATGCATTCGTAAAATCCAATACCTAGTCTCTAATTATTCGAATTTTGCTCTCTATTAATCTAATTATTTACTGATAAACTATCATTAAGGCAAGTGGTTAAAAATGTTTAATCCTCTAAATCTCATGCTCTAGCCTTGGTTAATACGCTCGCTGATAATTTATTTTCTTTCAAGTACTGTAAAATTGACTATCAAGAGGTATTTTATACCATTTATATAAACCGTCCTTGAAATAGATCAAAGTTAGAGTATCCATGTGTAATTTCCCCTATTCGTTTAGAGTCGGGCCGTAGGCAGGATAATCAAAATACAGCTAAAACAAGAAGGGCAGTATGGGAAATGCGTGTTGAGTTACGTGATCACGTCGTTGGGAAGCAGTTGGGAGAGGAGAGCTCTGCAGGAACGAGCGGGCGAGACAGAGAAAACACGAAGGAAAGCGAACCCAAGGAATGAGAGAGAAGAAAGTAGTCGTTGCAGAGGAGAGGGTTTTGGGTTATGCCCTGTCGTCTTCTTCTTTGGTTCAACCTCCGCTATCAATGTAGATGTTTCTCTGTGCTCTGCCACAACGACGACACCATTAATTATCCGCTAATGCTAGAGAGAGGTGCGACGCTGAAGCTTCTACACTCTGGAGATAGGAAGATTCAGGGCATTGAAGTCCTCCTTGCATCATTGACAATTAGGGCAATTATTGGATCCCTCTGCCTCTCTCCGTTCGTGTGCATTGCGCGACTCCGTTGGATTGGATTGGGTTGGATTCCCCAATGGTTTCCGCGGCATTGGGCGGTTTCGTTTCTCGATGATGGCATTTAGCGTTTTCTTAAATTCGAATCTGATCAAGTTTTCGTGAGAAATGGTAACACTCATTCATCATCGTCTTGAACTTCTGTTTTTTCTCTTCGCATTGGTGCTATTTTTCAATTCGATTTCGTCATCGTGCTTCAATTTGAAATGTGTGCATGATTTGTTCGTTGAGATGAAGTCTGAGTTTGCATTGTGGAGGTATTCTAACTGTGTAAATTTAAATTCTGTTTGCTGGTTGGCAATGCTGACATTATTCTTGGTGGTTTCATAAAATAGCTGTTCATATAATGTGTTATTACATATTCTTGTGTTGAGTTTCTGACATAAGAAACTCTCTCTCTCTTTGTATACATACACTCGCACTTTTTTTTTTTTTTTTACGCCATCTTTTACTTTTTTCTGTGTGGCACAATTGACCCTTTGAATATATGTTCTGGTATATGTGAGAAACAGGGGTAAGAAGAGTGTTTTGTAATATAAAAGGTTTGATGGTTCCATGCCCTTTGAAGCTACTACCTAATTCTCTCCCTGACTGCAGTGACAATTTATCCTTCAAATGAGTTACTGGGTTTGAACTTTTAGACAAACTAGCAAAACTAAGACGTGTATAATTTTTTTTTGCATTAGCAGAAGATCATTCAATCGATAACTCTTATTTGTAAGGTTAAATTGCAGAGATATATGCACAAGAAGTTGGCTGTAACTGATTAATGCTATCAAATAATAGCAGTATAAATTTGATCAGACTTGTACATATCTTATAAATTTTTATATACCAGATTATGTCAAGTGAATCCATGCAGTTAACAATTTTTGACAGTGTAAGTGTCAGATTATATAATAAATATGTCATGAGTTGTTTGGGCTAGCTAATATCTATGACTATGGCCCACTCATTGATGGCTAGATCCTTGCCTCTTGCATTACAAATTTGCTTGCTTCCTTGCATTTCTTATACCTTTGTTATTTGTAGAGATTACTCTCAGCTTATTTGATTGTAACCTGATTATCTCACTTGCAATACAGTCTGCTTCAGCCAAGTTCACGGTTGGATCTCATGCTTGGGTGGAAGATTCCGAGGTAGCTTGGCTAGATGGGGAAGTTCTTGAAATTAACGGTGAAGAGCTTAAAGTAAAATGTTCATCGGGGAAGACGGTTAGTGCCTGTTCTTAAGTTTTCTCTTTGAGTTTCCTTTTCTTTATCTCTTGCAATGGAATAGAAGATATTGTTGCTTGGTATGAAAAGGAAAAAAAAGAAGAATGAAGTGTTTGTTGCTTTGTATGAAAAGGAAAAAATAAGAATGAAGTGTTTTAATAACATGATTATCTGTTTGGTTGCTAATGCATGATGTGCTCATATTTGTTTAGAGTTGAATTTTTCTTAGATGCAATTCAAATATAAAAATATAGTTGGTAAAGCTTATAATAGTTCACTTGTCAAAATGCCTCGTTAAATATTCTATTGGCTTGTCTGTGGTTTGCTATCATGAGGCATAAACTTATTTTGAAAAATTAAAACCGCCTATTAGAGCCATCCCAACTGGTGGCGTGTGATAAAAAGAAAAAAGAAAATCTTGTTGAAGTATTCCACATTAAAATTGTTTGAAGTTTGAGACCACTTCATATACTAGTTGTTCAGCTTTGTTCATCAAGAGGAATGTTGAAGCATCTCACTTTGAAAGTATGTATGTGTGTGGAGTTTGTGTTAGCTTGACATACTAGTTGGACCTCCATTTACTAGATTTTTGTTTTTGGGTTAGACTAAAGTTGAACATAGTATTAGAGCTGGTCTAGTCTTGTGCTTGTGCGGCCCATCTGTATTTAGTCCGCATTGAATTCTTAGTCCTCGTGGCTCGTGCAAATCAGGCCTGCACATGAGGAATGTTGAAGTATACCACTTCAAAAGTGTGTGGAGAGGGAGTGTTGAAGTACCCCACGTCAAATTGTGCGTAGTTTCAGACTATTTGATGAACTAATTGTAGTGCTTTGCATGTGAAGGAGAGTGTTGAAGTATCCCATGTTGAAAGTATGAGGAATGTATTTAAAAGCTCAAAGCGCATTTGAGGTGTAAAGGCCCTTTGAGGCTTATGAGCGAAGCACATTGCAAACGCAGGCTTCATCGAAGAGAAGCACAATTTGAGAGAAATATATATATATATATATATAGATAGATAGATAGATAGATAGAGAGAGAGAGAGAGAGAGAGAGATTATTTCATAAAATATGATGTTATGAAGTGTCTCGGTAAAAAAAGCCTCAAAAGCATGGGTTTTGAGCATCAGAAAAAAGATTGAAAAGCACGACCTTTTTCAACTTCATTAAATTATGTGAATTAAACTCCAACCAAGGGTTTAGGCGTGCTTTTTAGTATATACTTGTGTGGAGTTTGAGACCGAATGATATACTAATTGGTTCCTCCACTTAACAACATAGGCTTTTAGGTTGGTATAGAGTTTACCAAAAATAAGTAGAATGGTGCATGTATTAGTTATCGGGCAAGGAATGATCTATGTAGCCTATAAATAATCTTATGAATTCTTAGTAAAATCCCACCTTTCATCATGACATAAATTTGTATTCTATTGTTTTCAATGCATAATATGCTATAGGCTCATGTGCTCAAAGATGTTTAGGCTTTGTTGACAAACAAGTTTTAGTTCTAACGGGACATTTTGATTGTCCACGTCTCATTCATTTCTTATTTAACAAAATAAATCAAGCATATCTTCCCCACTTATGATGTTAACACGCTTTATTTTACGAGATCCATAACCAAGTTATTAAATACCTTTATATTGATATAGTCTTCATCTTGGCTGCATGTTCATATTGCCTGTTTAGTTCTATACTTAATGTCTTAACCACTTAAAATAAAATTCTGATAAAATATTAGAATTTATTTCTGTTGTAGGTTGTTGTCAAAGCAGCCAACTCCTACCCAAAGGATCCAGAGTTTCCTCAATCTGGTGTGGATGATATGACAAGGCTGGCTTATCTGCATGAACCAGGGGTTCTGCTGAACTTAAAATGTCGCTTCGATACAAATGAAATATATGTGAGTTGTAATCAGACTACTAGCATTAGCCCCTTTCTCCATCTCTGGCTAGTCTGGTATAGAAAGTGTAACCTTCTTATGGTGTTTCCAGACATACACAGGAAATATATTGATAGCTCTGAACCCTTTCAAGAGGCTACCGCAATTATATGGTGATCATATAATGAATCAGTATAAAGGAAGGGCTATAGGTGAGCTGAGCCCACATCCTTTTGCTGTTGCAGATACTGCATACAGGTTATCTGTCATACTCTGCTTTTACAATTTGAGTGCTTTGGGATTTGAATGCTCTCGTGAATGAGAAAATTCTAAATGCAGACAGATGATCAATGAGGGAATAAGCCAGTCAATTTTGGTAAGTGGAGAGAGTGGAGCTGGTAAAACTGAGAGTACAAAGATGCTTATGTCTTATCTTGCTTATATGGGAGGAAAGAAAGGCTCTTCAGAAGAACGATCTGTGGAGCAGCAAGTCCTAGAGGTAGATAAAATCTGATATATGCTTACAACTGTTCAACTTGGTGTTATTTCTTGTTGGTTCTTCTGATTATACTTTCTGTGACACTCTGGCTTCTGCTTTGCTTCAATTTTTCTTATACGTCTATTTGGTAGTCCAATCCTGTACTAGAAGCATTTGGCAACGCAAAAACTGTCAGGAATAATAACTCAAGGTGTGGAGCTTATTATTCAAAACTGTAGTATTTATTCTTTTGAAATCCTATCTTCTTTCATCTGTTTGATTTGAGAAAATAACCCTGAATCCAATGTATTGTAATTGTAGTCGTTTTGGCAAGTTTGTGGAGCTTCAGTTTGATCAAATGGGGAGGATTTCAGGCGCGGCTATCAGAACTTATTTACTTGAACGGTCTCGTGTTTGTCAAGTGTCTGATCCTGAAAGAAACTATCATTGCTTTTACATGCTTTGTGCTGCACCAACAGAGGTAATTCAGCTTTTGCATGTTTATGAACCTTTTTCTTGGAGAAATGAGGAACTGGTAGAAGGATTTGATTGAAATTCTCTTAGTTTGTGCTTGGATTATGAATTTTGGTTTGGGAATGGGAATGAGAATTAATGGTGTTTGGATTAGCACTCCCCCATTCCATTCCCTTACTCATTAACAATTTGATTTCCACCTAACATGGACGGAGTGAGATTTCCATTCTCATTTCTCCATTTTTTAATGCTGCAACTTATATAGGGAAAAACAAGATTAAAAAAATGCATAAATTTATGCTCGAATGTCTGATTGGAGTTTTTTTTTCACGAGTAGTTCTAGATATTTTAATACTGAATATTGATTTTTTTATATTATATTTTTTGGCAACATTTATCAATCTTGATTGACAATTAAATTTTTATATTTTTTGCATAATAATTTAAATATTTTTTAAAAGCGTGAATAATTTGACAATTTCATTTTCTAACATTTAAAAAAAAACAGAAAACAACAATTGGAATGAAAATCATTCTCATTTCCACTCTTTAATTGGTCCAAACACAACATTACATGAGAATGAGAATGACAATGGCGATGGAGGGAGTGACAATGAGAATAGGTTTCATTTCCATTCCCATCAAAATTTTAATCCAAACACTGCCTAACTTCTTTGGGTAAATCTTTAGGAATTGACTTAATCTTTCTGGCTTATTTAGTATAAAATGTTATGCCCCAGGTAGAGAGTGTTTCCCATTGCTTGTTGAGAAAAAAAATACCTAGAACTCAGTAAAAAAGTAGAGAGATGGTTCCCGATTGAAAAATCCTTGCGGTGTTAGCTTTCTAGCTGTGTAGCTGGCACCCCTGTATACATGCATGTGTATTCACACAACTTATGTTGTATTGCAGTATTGCCTGCTTATTAGATATCGTGATTGTGATAATGTTAATTCTTACAGTAAACTCATATTATCAGTTAGATTATGGAAAACCTTTCATTTGCTCATTGATTGACCAAGTACAGAAGCAGTGTTTGGAGAGTCTGTCTGAACGAAATCATTATTGAGAATCAAGTTTCCTCAATTCTTAAAAGGCAAATAGCCTGTTTATTGACTGATCAAGTATTTAAACAGTCTCTAGTTTGAATAAGTATCCATAACTTTTTGGTGTTGGCCCTTTTGTGATAGGACAAATAAAAAAAATGAAAATACATTGATCCATCTATCATGCATTGACTCTATACTCGGATCGCGATTCCTGATTCAGTTCACTTTCAACTCAAGATATTATGATGAGTAGTAAACTAGTAATATCTCTGCCTTGTATCCAAATGTTCACTGTGTCTTCTATCAGGATGTTGAGAGGTACAAATTGGAAAACCCTAGAACATTTCATTATCTAAATCAATCTTCCTTCTTTGAGCTGGATGGATTGGATGATTCTAAGGAGTACGTGGCAACTAGGAATGCTATGGATGTTGTTGGTATCAGTGCTGACGAACAGGTAAGCTTTTTTCATATTTTGCCGGCATGAAATATCTCTAAAAAGAATCTTTACCAAAATAACTCATTGTTAGGATGCAATATTCCGAGTTGTGGCTGCTATACTTCATTTAGGAAATATAGATTTTGTGAAGGGAGAAGATGGAGATTCTTCTAAACCTAAGGATGACAAATCTCGTATCCATCTGAAAACTGCAGCTGAACTTTTGATGTAAGTAATCATTTTCTTCACCATTCTTAGAAATTCATTGTTTTTTTTTTGATGTCTAGAGAAGTGAAAGACAAGTCTGTAAGCTGCAAGTTTTTTTTAGGTGCGACGAGAAGGCTCTTGAAGATAGCTTATGCAAACGTGTAATCGTGACTCGTGGTGAGTCCATAACGAAATGGCTTGATCCAAACTCAGCAGCTCTCAGTAGAGATGGTTTGGCCAAAATTGTCTATTCAAAATTATTTGATTGGTAGGTTGTGTAATATATTAGTTCATTTTGAAGGATAAGTTTCATTTGTTGATTATATGTTGCATTATTGGATTTTAGCTGGGTTTAATGTAATTAGCACCTTTTACCCCAGGATTGTGAACAAGATTAATAACACTATCGGTCAAGATCCTGGGTCAAAAGTCTTAATTGGGGTTCTCGATATCTATGGATTTGAGAGTTTCAAGACAAACAGGTGCTTAACCGGTACGCTTTGTTTTTCATCGATTGCAGAGGTTAATTCTTGCAGAAAACCGAATGAAATCCCTTTATTTTGTCGAATGGGATGCTTAATTGAGAAAAATCATTTTGTTTTGCCTCTAATGGGGTTTGTAAATTACTCAAATTTATTATTCTGCTCATCACACCCCATAAGGTGCTAGTTATTTTCATGCAGAAGCAAATTATTATCAGCATCATGGCCATTGGCAGCAGTCATTCCTCTTAAAATTAACATATTTTTATAAACTAAAATGTAACAACCTTTTGAGGTCCAATTCCGTTCTATGGTGCATGAATATGATTAAGAATTCAAGATGCCAATGCTAATAATATTCAAATGATTCTTATCGGTTCAATAACAAAAATTAAAATGCATATGTCTACTGTTTCTCTTTTGGTGTCCCTAATATTAATGAAATATCTCCTTTCATATAAATGCTATTTTGGCAAATAGTTCAACTATACTTTGACATGCCATCCAATTGTTCTTATACTTTGAAATGCCATCCAATTGATCTTCTCCACCTAATTTAATATCCTCATGAAGAAACATTTTTTTTTTGTAAGAATCATATTGAAACTTATTGAATGATGATACTGAAACATTTTGGTCAGCCAACTCCAATGTAGATTGCGAAAAGTCTTGGTTGTTGTATTAGCTTTCCTGTGATTGTGTAATATTTTGACGGATGTGTGATGCACATATATGTTTGTTATAGTCTTGAATGTCTTTTCAACCTATTTCCATTTCTAAGATTGTAGTTTAACTCATGCAGTTTTGAGCAGTTTTGCATCAATTTGACAAATGAAAAACTGCAGCAACATTTCAATCAGGTGTGTGTATGGGGTTGTGTGCTCTGTGCCTTAGCTAATTGAATGGATATTCTGCACTACTAACTTAGTTTAAATTCTATGGTTAACAGCACGTTTTCAAGATGGAACAAGAAGAATATACAAAAGAAAAAATTGACTGGAGTTATATTGAGTTCGTTGATAATCAGGATATTCTTGATCTCATTGAGAAGGTTTGTTGATTTTACTATCACTGACATGGAGTGAGTGCTTGCTTATTGATGTTCCTATAGGGCTTATTATTATTATTTTTTTATTGTTGTTCTAGTTACTTTGTAAATTATAAGTCCTTCTTACAAGAGCCACAACATGATGCTTCTATGATATCATATAGCAATGTTGGTACCAGCTTGTCCTTCCTTCACCAAGCAATCTAGGCCCTTAAAATAAGGATCAAGTACATGAGATGTGACAAAACTAGATACTAGCGTGATGTTAATTTACCTGTATGTTCAAACTCTGATACAAATTATTTGACACACTTATCTTGATCTTTGTTTTTTTCATCCTACAGTCATGATATCATATGAATGAGTAGAGAAACAGAATATATGTGGAGGATCCCAAATATTTTTGCTAAAGGATTCATGTAACCAACCTCAACCTCATTGTGGTTTGGGGTAAGGCCTGGCTGTTGTAGCAGAGTGCTGCCAAACAAAGTCGAAGTTTGTTATATGTTTGGATAGGAACTTAAATGCTACTCTCTCCATCCCAAAATAATTGTCGACTTTCTTTTTTAGGAGGTTAGTTATGCATGAATTACCAACAATATCCCTAAAATAAGCTAGTTAAAATGCAATGAATTTGTTAGCACAAGAGTACAATGGGGCATAAGGAGGAAAAACCAATAAAAGCTAACTAATCTTTAATCTTTACAAAAATAGAAAAGTGGACAAAAATTTTGGGACGGAGGGGGTACTATCCTTTAAACCCATGGCATGTGAACTGATCTACTTGCTGAAGCCTGAAAGTGCTCAGAGAAATAGTCTTTAGTTCAAAATTAGACCTAATTATAAATTCTAATTCAGATAGGTTTTACCTGGCTGTTAGAGTAGTGGTTGTAATGGGAACTCTAATATTAGGGGACCATTATATATGAACCTGTGGAAAAAAATAAGATTATCCAGAACTTAAAACAATTTGGGTATGATTCAAAAGATACCTGATCTCTGTTTGGTAGGTCCGCTTGGACTTGATAAAAAAAAAAACTAGGGTTTTACAAGGTTTTAATATTGTGATGGAGATTACTCAAAAACTTTTTGCTTCAAGAGATTATATATATATATAGATATTTATATATTTATTTACATGGAGGCAGGAGAATAGATCATCCATCAGTTTTCTGCCCATAGGGATGTGAGGACCTCTTGCTCATCTTGCATTTCACAAGACATCATTTACCTACTTTTCTACTGTTTTCCTTGCCATTATTATTCCTTCCATTGTTTGCATCTCAATTTGGTTGCCTTTTTCTGTCTGGGAAAATAAGCATTCTAAGAAAGATAGAGTTGTTGGTGGTCTCTATTATTTAACCTTCCTAATGTGCACTTTTATAACTACAGAAACCAGGCGGTATCATTGCTCTTTTGGATGAGGCTTGGTATGTACTAGAATATTTGACATCATTTCAATCTCCATATACCTTTTTTTCATTTAGATTGAAATGGTCAATTTATTTAATTGGAAAAATTTATCTTTAATATTTTTTTGTTAATTGAGTTGATGACATTCTTCTTGGATAATCTTTGCAGCATGTTTCCAAGATCAACTCATGAAACATTTGCCCAAAAGCTTTACCAGACTTTCACTAACCATAAACGCTTTAGCAAGCCGAAGTTGGCACGAACTGACTTTACCATTTGTCATTATGCTGGTGATGTAAGAACATATAATTAATTATAAATATTAAATACTGGTCAGAATTCCTGAATCTATTCGTGGTATGGAAATTGCACATGGCTGCTTTATTACTTATTTCTGTTGGGATAATATTTTTTATTTTATCATAGGTCACTTATCAAACTGATCTCTTCTTGGATAAGAACAAAGATTTTGTTGTTCCAGAGCATCAAGCACTCCTAAATAATTCAAAGTGCTCCTTTGTTTCAAGCTTGTTTCCACATGTTGCAGAAGAATCCTCCAAATCATCAAAGTTACAATCAATAGGTTCTAAGTTTAAGGTCTGTTTTGTTTTACTTATACCTACATTTGATTGAATGGTTTGTTTCAAAATTTATGAATTTTCATTTTGTTATACTTTGGCCAGCAACAACTTCAAACTCTGCTTGAAACATTGAATGCCACTGAACCACACTATATTCGTTGTGTAAAGCCAAATAATCTTCTTAAGCCAGCAATATTTGAGAACTTTAATGTTATACAGCAACTTCGTTGCGGAGTAAGTTCTTAATGTTTTGGTCATTTCACTCAAGCTGGCATTACAAATGATTAGTTAATGCTCTTTCAACTGTGGACTTGTTACAAATATATTCCAGGGAGTCTTGGAAGCAATTAGAATCAGCTGTGCTGGATATCCCACAAGAAAGACGTTTAAAGAATTTATTGCTCGTTTTGGTATCCTGGCACCTTCTGCTGTGGATGGGAGGTATTTTTCAAGTTGTTATTTTTATGTCTATGATCATTAATTATCTTAACCTCAGTTGTGGCAGCATTAGGCTCCTTAAAGTATGAATCCCATTGACTTTGTTTTAATGCTCTTCATTAACAGTGATGAGATCGCTTCTTGCAAGAAGCTTCTGGAGAAGGCTAACCTTAAGGGCCATCAGGTACATTTCATCACGATAGTTCATTAATTTATTTCATGCTTCAATTTTACCTTTTGCTGTAGAGTTATGATTAGTTATGCATTGTGTTCACTTCTAATTACAGGCTTTCTTTCACAATGGACATGTACCTTGTAGAAAACTTGAAATATATGTTATATTGATGGGTTTTGCTAGTAGAAAAGAAGCCCTTTATAATGGGCATTACAAGAGTTTATTAATATTCATATAGGAAATAAACATAGTTTAAGGCTTAATCTATAGAAAAATGAAGCCATTCCAAATTAGGCATAACCAAGAAATCCATAAATCAAGGGATTCTATGTATCTAAACATCTCCTTTAAACTCAAGTGTCACCAAATAGAAACTTGAATTTGTGAAGGCCACAAAAAGTGAGTAAATTTGTCTAGAAATAGACATCGTTGAAGTCAAAGACTTGTGATAAATCCAATGATTTGTTGATGCTATCGCAGGGGGTGGCTGATATGAACCCTCCAACCTCCAACACGTGGTTGGATTATGAAAATAACACCAAAATCAAACGGCCTAGAAGGAATAAATCCCTATATAAATGTTGATGGCTGGAATACCAAAGAAGACTCAATAGGTCTAGGTTTTTTCTAAATGTGAAGGGATACCCACATTTCTATGCTTTACAAAAGAGCAAAGAACTATATAAAATAAAATTAAAAGGAAGATCCAAACACTATTGCCTTGGCAGCGGATGACTATTAGACTTTCAAGAATAATAAGGCTTTGATACCTTGTAGAAATCTAAAAGCTATAAAGCACAAGTACGAGTACGAGTACCCGGTACGACTATATTTTCAAAAAGTGTAGGTATGGGTACTTGTACAAAAAATAATGAAAAATAAGAAAAGTAGCCAATAAAATAGATTAAGAACAAAACTATTAAACTTAAAATAGTATTAAACTATGAGTAGGGCTGAGAAGTGAGAAGATGAAACAAAGAAACAAATAATATTAAGCAGTAATGATTGTTTTTGCAAACTACATGTGTGTAAGTGAAGGGATGTGAAAATGAAACAGTGAAATACAAAGTTTTCTCAACTTATGATTTACAAGACGTAAGAAATATTTATACAGAATTACAGAGGAGAACTGGAGAAGGACATAAGTTCTGGTATGCAGGTTTTTGTTTTTAGAGTATGGCCGGTTAGAAGAATCAAGGATGTGCAAGACATGAATACTGCTCTACTTTGCAAAAATATATATTATAGAGAATGACTTTCATTTCTAGATGTCCTAATTGGGACATCTCTCTTTTGTCCGTGGATCCCAAACTCTGTCTCAATTCTACCCATGTTCCAACTGTTCTGACTCGCCTAACTTCCATGTCCAGCAGCCAGCAGTGAAGCCTGAACATTAAATGGGGCCCATGTATTCCGTCTACTTTAGTCCATTCGGGGGCGTGTTATGTAAATCAATCTCTTGTCTGCATCTGATTCCATCTATATACTCTCTTATGGGAGCTTCTTGTACCTTGACTGAGGCTGTTTTTCCTCAGAAACTCAGTCCTCTCTATTATTAATATATATGATTTAATGCTGATAAAAAAAGAGTGAATGGCAGGTTAGAAGGAAATAATTATGTGATTTGCAATAATTGATGATTGACATAACAGACAATAACAAGTAGGAGTCTTTTCTTATTGCAAGACTTTTAACTTCATCTGTCCCAAAATGAGTCTTGGTTTCCTTTCTGAGAAAAACTAAGAAGCTAGTTAGTTGTAAACATTTTCCTCTCGTATCCCCATGGGCATACGTTGTAACAAACTCAATAGATGCTAACTAAGGGATACTATTGGTAATTTGTACATAACAAACTTCTTAAAAAAGGAAAGAAGACACTTATTTTGGGACAAATTTAGCCCTTTAGAGCATCTCCAATGGGAGATGCTAAGAGGGTGCTAAGGAGATGCTAAGA
>JAYMTK010002781.1:0-13259 GCA_036897405.1 Pelargonium myrrhifolium | reverse complement strand
AAAATAAAAGTGTAGGTACTAACTCTGGTAAAATAAAACTTTGGGTACTAGATTGAGTTTCGCGTGAAAGTTCGGGTACTAAATATGCCTTTAACCCAAAGAAAAGTAACGGATTTTCTGTTTGTTTATTACAAAATGTGATTTGCTACCAAATCTTTGACTAGTTAATTTTAATTTACAGCATAAAAATTATAAAGAACTTAATCGAAACAATCACTATTAGAGCCAAAGCTACTTTATCAATCCAAATTAGAGATGAGACTCAAGAGCTATAAGAGAAGGGAGCTTGCAAAATAACCAAATACCAAATATTCATGAAATTATAGAAATCCAAGTTTACAACACTCAATTTTCAGTTTTTAAATGTTATATTTTTATTTTTCTCAACGGTATGAACAATTGCTTTCATAAAAAAAATAATAAACTTGGGTTTAATACTTCTGGACCCCCTGCACTTGGTCGTTTTTTGCGTCCAACCCCCGGTCCATATTTATAAAAAAAATACAATAACTCTGGACTTGTAATTTTTTAGATTTGGTCCAAGCAACTTGCTACTCCCGGTTTTGACTGCCATGTATGACAGAGGTTCCACCGTGACACTTCCACGTCACTCTCGCCTTCCACGCCAGACCCTCCATGTCACTCTCGCCTAAACACAGTCGTATCAGGTGACCCTAACGGGTGCGTTCCAAAACGCCGCGTTTCATAGTTTCATGGGTTATGGAACGCATGAAACGACGTCGTGTAGGTGAAAAAAGAGAGGAAATGGAGTGAAAGGGGTCTCTCGATTTCTTGAGGCTTGGGTTATTTTTTATTGAGTTGTGGGTTGTTCTGCTTGACGATCAACGGGAAAACGAGGGTTTGTTTGAGGATCAAAGAGTGAATTTCGTTGGTGAAAGAGGCACTGAAGGCTTGGTGTTCGTTTGTGAGGACTGAAGTTGGTGCTTGAAGCCACCATTGTTACAGAGTTCCACTTGAAGGTGAGTTAACTTTTATGTTCAAAATTTGATGGTTATGAAAGGTTGTGTTAGTTTTGTTGTTGTAGGTAATTATGTGCATGTGTCTGTACAACAAAGGTAGGAACTTTCGTTGTTGTACTACTGAAATTAGGTATGTTGTGTGTGGGTCTGGTTTTTGAGTTTGAAATCGAGGCTACAGTTCAGTTTTGAACTAAACTCAAGTATAATGGTAATGGTGGCTATAAATGGTATGTATTTGATTTTAGAAAGCATGATTCAGTCATGATTTTCCCTTTTTGGATTAGGGTTTTGATGTAAATATGTTGATATATGAACCTGAGTTGTTGATCATGTTTTGTAGTAAGTATGTTGTTTTGTTTGGTTCTGATTTTGATTTCGTTTGATTGTTTTGTTTTGGTAGGAGATAGGTGAAAAAGAGGGTAGAGTCAAGTTTATGGTAAACTGCAATGGGCAGTTTGTTGGAGAAAGGGAGAGTAAAATTTATTTGGGTGGGGAATTGAAGCACATGGATGACGTCGATTTAGACTGCGTTGCCTATTTTGACCTCCGTCCAATGTTGAACGAGAATGAGATTCGTACTGAAGATGGCAATGAGCTTTACTACTTGAAGCCTGGCATGGGACAAGTGATATGGGATGGTCTAGTGAATATTAGGAGTGATACTGAGGTAATTGAGATGGTCCAACAATACAAGGACATTAACCGTGACTTGGTTTTGTATGTCAATCACAAGAAGAATCAACAAAATTTGGACAGTGGTAGTGGTGGTGGTGGTGATGTTGCTGCCAATGTGGGAACAAATGAGGCAATGGATGGTAGTAGAGCTGAAGAAGGTATTAAGGACATAAAGAATTACATTGCTGCTATTGCTTATGGGAAGAAGTGGAGTTTTTTTTTTTACTACGAACACGTGCGTGTTGGAGGGCTTGATGGAGAAGACGAGGGAGTGTTGATGGGGACGATGATAGGGGTGAAGATCAGAACTTTGATGTCCGACTAAGTGATGATGAAATCCAACCTGAATTTTTTAGTGGCCCGATACCAGTTATCGATGAACCGGGAGGTACTGCTGGTGATGATATGGTGAATACAAGATGGAGGAATTTGAAAAAAAAGGACAGAGGTGAACGATGGCATGTAAATGGGTTGGGGGAACCTAACTGGTTGAAGAAGTCCATTTGTAACCATACTCTTCCTTCGATGAGCTTGACGATGCTAGAGTGCGACCACCATTCTTCATGCCCAATGTGGATATTAGTAAGTACGAGATGAAGCCTTTTGAGAAATTTGAGAGTGCAATAGTTTTCAGGAAGGTTGTGAGGGATGTAGCCATTCGTTATGGAAGGAATGTGCTTTTTGTGTAAAATGAGACAAAAGGAGTTGTGGTTAAGTGTGCACTCAAGGTTTTCGATATAGGTTGCATGCGAGTCTTATGTCGGACAACAGGGAGTTTATGCTCAAAAGATGGCATTTCGAGCATACTTGTGTACCTGATTTCACACAAGTCCCAAGTTCATCAAGATGGGTATTGCACAAGTTCATGGGCAGATTTCGGAACAACCCAAACTATCATGTTTCATCCATTAAGCTAGATTTGGCGAACCAATACAATATTTATATTTCAACGAATCAAGCTTACAAAGTGAAAAGGGATGCTAAGTTAGCCATCTTTGGTGATTACAAAGAGCAATATGGGCAATTGTGGGATTACTGCAATGCATTGATTAAAGCCAACGATTATTAGGATTGTGTTAGGCTGAAGTTCGAGGTACTAAATGCCAAGGATGACCGAATTTTTTTCCAAATGATCTTCATTTCGTTCGAGGCTGTAAGAGATGGTTTTTTGAAAGGGTGTAAGCAAGTTGTGAGGCTCGATGGTACCTTCCTCAAAGGACCGTACATAGGAATTCTTCTGGCTACTACCTGCAATGATGGCAACAATAATTGCATGGTGTTAGCTTACGTCGCCGTGGAGAATGAGTGTTATGCGACATGGCGATCATTTCCTAGAGTACACATGGGATGATTGCTACTTTATTTCATATCGCCAGCAGGTGAAATGATTTAATTTATGTCATTTACGGCTTCATGTTTCATGATTAGGAATTGTTTGTGGTTGAAAATGTGTATTAAGATGATGGTTTAAGTCTAGGTAATTATAGTTTGAAAAACAAACTTAGGAAATGATAATGTTCTTGAAGCCTTCCTTTGATTCCCATTGACGTTAGAACTATCACAACTTGTTGTTTCTTCACCATAGCTTGCTCTGCTTCTTTGCTTTATCTGTTTTATCTATGTTTTACGCTTAATTAATTAACTAATTGACTAATTGTGATCAGAGGTGAGCTAAGCACTATATTAACTAATTTATGCTAGTTTTGAATTTCTTGTGTTTGTATTAGTTGTTGTTGTTGATGAGAGTAAAAAATAAAAGAAAGCTTGATTGCTTGGGGAAGAGCAAGTCAGTTTCTTGATTACATATGGCCTGCATTTTGGGTTGTTAACTCTACTTAATTGCTACTTTCCTATCAGTTTTGGACATTTTAAAGACTTATGAGTTGTTTTGGACATTGATAAACTGTTATTCCAAATTTTGCTTGAGTACATGATCTATTGTTATTTGCATATGTTATTGCAAATCTTGGTTGAGTACATGATCTATTGTTATTTCAATGATAGGGCTTGCAACGAATATTTGAGAAAGACATTGAGAGATGCGATTAGAGAATATGATGTCGCCACTTGTACGCGAATTTTAGAGATCAATGATACGTTGCACCTGTTCTGAAGCAACTTCTATGGAATACAACTTAATCTTACTGTAAGTCAGACTCTCATAAGTACATTACTGCTATACAAACTGTGAATGATGATGAATTTTATTATTTGAATGCGATTGAACCAAGGCATTGGAGTAGACATGCCTTTAAGTTGTGGACCAGATCCGATAAGTTAACAAACAACTCATCGGATTCCTTTAACAAGGATATCTTAGAGTTAAGGTCCAAACTCATAATCACATTGCTTGAGGATATTAGAACTAAGATGATGGTCAAGTTTCAACAAAAAAAAGGTAAGGGGCAGCTAGCCATACCCATGCATACACTCCACTAGCCATAGTTAGATTAACCGAAAATGTAAACTTAGCTAATTCTTGTGTGGCTTTGTATTATGGGGATGGAGTTTATGAAGTATAAGATAGGGGTCAAAATGGATTTTAACATTCCAAAACGAGAGAGTGTCACTGTGGGTTTTGAGATTTGGTTGGTATTCTGTGTAGACACGTTGTCTCGGCAATTCAAAAAGCCAGTGAATTACCTGAGGAACATATCTCTCGTTGGTACTCTTTGGAGGTATATAAAATATGTTACGAGGAGATCAATCACCTAGTGCCAAGCTCTGATCAGTGGGAAAGAACTAGTCTTACCCCACTTCTTGCTCCAATTGTCAAGCCAAAAAAAGGGCGACCATCAATCAAGAGGCGTAAGGCAAGGAATGAGGAGCCCAAGTCCAGAATAAAGGGGCATCGATGTTCCAATTGCAAGGAACTTGGGAATAACTACAATCACTGCCCTAAACCAAGAAAAGAGGGTCTAAAAATTAGAGTACGACCATTAAGAAGCAAAAAATATCAAATGCAAAGGCAAGCTGAAGGGGTAATGAAATCTAACTTTCAAGTTGTTTAATTTATTTATGTGTTAAACTGTACTCAATATATTGATTTTTATGTTGGAAGGCTTCAAGTATGCAACCTGAAACTGAAGTGCAAACTGAGAATCAAACTCAGTGGGAAACTGAAGTGCCAACTCAAGAGCAAACTCAAGAGTCAAGTCAAGTGCAACCTAAAGTCCCAAGTGAAGCACAACCTCAAGTCCCAAGTCAAGTGCAATTTGCTAGTAGGAGGAGACAAATGATACCAAAGCTGACACTCTACAGGGGTAAGAGAACAAAATACATCCCAAGTGAAGAGGTAATGAAATCTTACTTGTAAGCTATTGTAATTATTTATTTGTTCAATTTTACTCAACATTCTGAATTTTATATTTGCAGACTTCAACTAGGCAAGATGGAATGAATGAGGGGCAAGTCTGTCCTCAATATGTGAAAAATGATGTTGGAATGGGGATAATTTATAAGGTATGGTTTTTGAATTACTGAAGTTTCATTCTCACATAGTATGTCTTGATTTGTTACATATGATGTTTGGCTTAATTTGAATTTGTAACTTGCAGAAACAAACAAAACCCAAAGCCAACAGCACGGGTAGGCCAAGAGGGATACCAAGGAAGGATAGGCCCAATGAGGTATGTATTATGTTTTGATGTACTTGTTATTTGGACATGAGTTAGATGGATGAAATCTAAAAACTGTGTGCAGGGTCTAGAACCACCAACACCAATCAACAATAGGCAATTGTTGGATGAACGTGAACTTGAACTGGTGGTTGAACATGAGGTGGTGGATGAACATGAAGTGACAATTGAAGATGATATGGTGGCTGAAGTTGTACAAGTGGTTGAACCTATGACAGCACCTGAACTTGAGACACAAGGAGACGTTAACCCCCATCAACCAAGAGCAGCTCCAAAACAAAGAGGATATGGATTGAAAACGCGAGGTAGATGTTGGAGGCCTTCTCGAACAAACTTGATAGACATGTTGGCCCTTTAAGGCTCTCGTCAAGCCAACTAACAAGAGGGAAAGTTCAAGCCAATAAATTGCACAACCAAGAGTGTTCATGTCCTATGAGAATTGAGCTGCTTTTGAACAATTTGTTTCAGGAATTGCAACTCGATCCACAAATGAGGTGTTGTATGGGGTTCTAGCAAGATTTCTAAAGAGTTGGGTTGACACCCTAGTGGTATTGAAGGTAACTTTGATTGCACAAGATGTTGCTTTTGGTTTGTTTGTTTATTTTTCTTTTGTTTGCTTAATACACATGATGTTGTTTTATGATATTTTTGAACTTTGCTTGTTAGCACTAAGCTGATGTTTACTGGTCTGTGAACTAGGTACTTGGTTAGTAATTTTTTGTTATGAACTTTAAAGTTATGAAATTATGCTTATGTCTATGAACTTGGAAGTTATGAAGTTGGAAGTTATGAAATTATGTTTGTTGAATTTATCTAAGGAAATTATGGCTTTGTGATGCTTTATGGATTTGTACAGGTGCGATGCTTTATGATAGTGGTTTGCAATGCATTATGAACATGGTTTTTGATGTTGTTGTTCTTATTGGCATTTTGATGGTTCTGGTTGTTGACTTATCAACATGATTTCTTGTTTATATAATCCTTTTGACATTTTGATGGTTCAGATTGTTGCCTTAATTATGAACATTGTTCTAGTTTTTGTTCTTGTACTTCAAAAAACACTAACTTCATTTAGTGATTGAAAACACAATGAAATGACACACTAATTTCCCAATGACAATGTCCTAGTCTCTGATTCATCATACCAAACTTTACACACAAGCACACAACAAATAACAAACATGATTTGCATAATTATCATAACAACTTCAAATTTATATCTATTTTGGTCAATTTTCAGTTTCGAATTCTTCAATTTAGCCTTCAACCCACCCAACTTTTCCTCAATCTCTACTTTCTCAACCTTCATAGCTTCAATCTCATCCATCATTGATTTCACCAACTCTCTTCGCAAATACAATCCATTTATAATCTAACTTCTTGGACTTGAATCATCCATTTGAAAACAACCACCAAAATAGTCAAACCCATGGTCTCTCTACAACAAAAAAAAAAACCAAAATTCAGCCATTACTCCAACATTCAAACAACAAAAATCAATTTAAAAACAAACACATTACCCCATAGTTCGAACATCCAAAAAATGCTCTTCCTGGACTTCTCGGAGTTCTTGAAATTTTAAGCCGAGCTCTAAACCCACAATGACAACGGCGGTGAAAATCTTGACCAATCGATTCGCTTCCTATTTGACTTGCCCTAGAATTATTGCTCGATGAGGGCATCGCACCACAGAAGTTGAACCCTAGTTCTAAAAATTTTGGGAAAACGAAGATAGAGGAGGAAGAATGACGTTTGAATTGAGCTTCAGCCTCGCACGATACGACACTATTTTGACAGGCGCTGAAACACAACTCTAAACGTTGCGTTTAGGTGAGAGTGACGTGGAGGGTCTAACGTGGAAGGCGAGAGTGACATGGCAGTGCTACGGTGGAACCTCTGTCCTACATGACAGTCAAAAACGGAAGTAGCAAGTTGCTTGGACCAAATCCAAAAAAAATTACAAGTACAGGGTTGTTTTAAAAAAATGGACCGAGGGCTAAACACAAAAAAAACGACCAAGTTCAGGGGGTCCAACAATATTTAACCAAAAAAACTTTATATTTGGCAAAGCCCAGATCTGAGTCTCAAATAATCGTATCCCCAATGACTACATTTTCTATCTCATTAATTATCACATGCTTAAATTTTATTTACCTAACAACAAAATAAAAGATTTGAGGTCATGATCTTAAATGAGAAACCAACCCTCTTTGTGGTCTCTTCTAATATCCCTGAGCATGAATAATTTGAGTGATCTTGTCTCAAGACTCCTAAAACTATTAATATACTCTAATGGACATCTAAAAGAAGAGAGAGTAAGGTGTGAAAACTTGTTGTATGACCCTATTTGACTATTTATTTTTATTTTTTATAAGAGAGAGAGAGACAAAACTATCACTCAAATTTACGCTACAACATTATATACTATTTCTAAACAAATATATAATTCTTTTAACATAGTGACAACATAATTTACATACATTTAACATCTGGTTGATCTACTTTGAATAAGAGTTGATCCATGTAGATCGACAAGCACATAATATATAACACTCAAGAAGTGGATCCAATAGACATAATTTGAGTAAGTCATATTGTGTGTTGTTAATTTCATATAAGAATCACAACACATGTTGGAACTGTGTGAAAATTTTAAGAAAAAATGAGCTTGGCTTGATTTTCTTGTTGTCCCACATTGCTCAAGTACTAGTACTCCATACTAGTTTAAATAGAGTCTCCTTTGCCATTTGGGTGTGCCCCTTGGGGGTACCCACTTTTGTAGAAGAGCAAGGAGATAGTTGGGCTTAGACCCAATAAACACGCGCGCGCCGTCCTACTAGACGGGCATTTTGGACCGGGTTGTTGCGGTGCGGTGTGAGCTTATTTGAGTAATATTTTTTATAACAAAAATCTATTTTCATTTAATTTTTTATTTCAAAAAATTTCTGAACGTGTGGTAACTGGTCTTTCGCGTTGAAATTTTCTGCGCCTATTTTTTCTCACCTAGTTCATCAGTTCGTTTTCCGCTTGATTTTCTCCCGCACGTTACGTATTTTTTGGAGTCGACTGTTCAATTTTTTGGCTATATAAACAGTACAGAGCTTTAGTTTTAAAACACATAAAACAAAAGCATCAGTTCTTTCTAGAAAAATCCTTCTTTGAGAGCAATATACCATATACAATGTGTAGTTTTTTCAGAACGTTTCTGTGCGGTGCAACACAGAAACGCATTCGAGTGGGCTGTTTTATTCTAGAGGCACCGTGGTTGATAGTTTGTCGTGCAATTTTTCAGGCAGTGCCGCAAACGTCTTAAAGATAGCGACCTAGTCCGCGGCTCAACCCATTGGTAACGTGGTGTAATCAATTTATTTGCGTTTATCACTTACAATTTTAAGACGTTCTTTCTGCCATGTCGCCTGATGTTGTTGTTGGATTGTCCTCTTTTGACATCAATCGACATTTCCGATTCGAGGGAGCCCACTTCAAGCGTTGGAGACAGAAGATGCTTTTCTTCCTTACCATAAAGAAGGTGGTCACTGTTTTGACCACCATCATGCCAACCATGAATGAGCAAGCTACTGAAATCGAGAAGGAAGCTCAGAATAAAGCAAAGGAGACCTGGACAGAGACAAATTTCATGTGCAAAAACTACCTCCTCAACAGCCTATCCGACGACCTATACGACTACTACAACAACAATGCCAACACTGCAAAGCACATTTGGGAAACACTCTAAAAAAAATATGACACCGAGGAAGCCGGGACAAAGAAGTATGCGATGAGTCATTACCTGAAGTTCCAGATGACTGATGACAAGTCGGTTGAGGCGCAAACACATGAACTCCAGAAAATTGCGCATGAGGTAACATCTGAAGGTATGGTGTTTGATGAACAATTTTAAGTTGCGGTTATTATAGACAAATTACCTCCTTCTTGTAAGGATTTCAAGAATGTTCTCGTGCATAAGACCAAAGAATTCTCTTTGGAAAACTTGATTACCCAACTCCGGATTAAAGAAGAGGCCCGCAAACAAGACCAAAAGAAAGAAGTTCTCGTGGTGTCCACCAACAACCAGAGGCTAGCTCTTGTGCTAAAGCCAAACCAGAGAAACTTCAAAGTGCAAAATCGCAAGGCGTCCTAGAACCGCAGCAATCCGGCTCGTGGGAATTGGAACCAGCCAAAGAATCAATTCAAGCCACCCCAGAGTCACTTGCAGCAACCACCCAAGAAAGACCCGACACTGTTTGTGTGCTACAATTGTGGTAAGCTGTGTCATATGGCACGCAAGTGTCGAAACAGATCTTTAAGGACTGCTAATGCCAGTGTGAACCTAACAGAAGAATCACCGCTCATAGCGATGATTTCAGAGATCAACCTTGTTGGTGGATCAATTGATGGGTGGTGGGTTGACACTAGCGCCCCTCGCCATGTCAGCTATGACCGAGGTATGTTTAAAACATACAATGCTGTAATCGGAGATTGAAGGTATTAATGGGTGATAATCACGCAATCGAAGTTGTCGGTTCTGGGGACGTAGAGCTGAAGTTTACCTCCGAATGTATCTTGACTCTGAAGGACGTGTTGCACACTCCTGACATTAGGAAGAATCTGGTTTCTGATTATCTCCTCGACAAAGCGGGATTCTTCCAAACTCTAGGTGCATAATTATTTACGCTTACTAAGAATAGGGTTTTCGCGGGTAAAGGGTATGCGGTAGATGACATGATTAAGTTGAATGTTAACATTGCTGATAATAAAGTGAATTCTTCTGCTTATATGGTTTGTTCTGTGAATGTGTGGCATGCTAGACTTTGTCACGTTAACAAACGGTTAATCCATAACATTAGCAACTCGGGCTTTATTACTAAAATCTCCCTTAATGATTTTGTGAAGTGTGAATATTGTAGTCAAACAAAAATAACTAAAACTCCACATAAATCAGTAATTAGGGAAAATGAACTTTTTGATTTAATTCACTCAGATATATGTGAAATGGATGGAACGTTAACTAGAAATGGATATCGCTACATTATCACTTTTATTGATGATTGCTCTGATTATACATATGTGTATCTAATGAAATATAAAAATGATGTTTTTGACATGTTTAAAATGTTTGTTGCTGAAATTTAAAATAAATATAATAAAAAGATCAAACACTGTTGTAGTGATACAGGAACTGAATATGATTCTACGCCTACGGTTTTTATTGAATTATATTCCTCGCATGGTATTCTGTAAGAACGAATTGCACCTTATTCATATGAAATGAATGGTAAAGCCGAACGTAAAAATCGAACTTTAACTGAATTGGTTGTTGTCATATCTTTGAATTTTGTTGCTGCTTCTCTTTGGTGGCCGGGGAGAAATTTTATTGATTGTATGCTATGTGTTAAATAGAATTCCTAAGACTTCGAGTAAGATTTCACCTTGCGAGATATTGAAAGGTAGATCTCCAAATCTATCTTATCCTAGGATTTGGGGTTGTCTTGCCTTTGTTAGGATCCCCGATCCTAAGAGAGTCAAGCTAGTCAGTAGAGCCTATGAATGTGTGTTCATAGGTTATGCCTAGAACAATAAGGCCTATAGGTTCTTCGATATTAGAGCTCGAGTGATAATTGAATCAAATGATGCTGATTTCTTTGAAGACGAATTCTCATTATAATCGAGAAATAGTGGGGGTACCTCTACCGGTGTTACACCTTATAAAATCAGTGAGACCATTGATCAAAGTGATTCCGACACTGAACCAAGGAGTAAGCGGGATAGGGTAGCCAAGGACTTTGGTCCTGATTTCTTTTCTTACACCTTAGAGGATGACTCTTCTTGTCTTCAAGATGCCCTATCATCTTTAGATTAGATGATACAAAGAGGACGCCACCTAAGAGTTGGAGGGTTTGGCCGAACCCATACCCATTTACTAGAAAAAGAACAAATAGACAATCAATTGTGATATACATACACAAGTGAGAAATGTGGGGGTAATTTTAACTTGTCACATGGCAACATACCTTTGGAAATATATTACTCCCTCCGATTCAAAAACAGTGTCATTTTCTCTTCTTTAGTAAATTGGTTGTGCATGAATTGTCAATAGTATACTTATAATAAGTTCATTTTTTTCCTAATCAACAAGCTTACAAACACCGAGACTCGAAACTGAAACCTCGATAGAACAAGTGAAATCAACCACTTTCCTTATTGAGTATTTGTCTTATAACAAGTTAGTTAATATCTCTTATCACATAACACAAAAGTAAATATATCAAACAACCTAAACCTTTTTTTTAAACAATAAAAACAAAAACATTTATTTTAAAATGGAGTTTAACTATATTATTGATAATGAACATTTTATGATTATTAAATATAAATTTATCTCAACTAAAACAAGGTTATAATGAAACAAATTTTGAGGAAGGAGAATATCTAAAAAGAAAAAAGAAAGTGGACGTGGCAGCAAATGGCAGTGCCGACAATCGTTTTCAAATAGGTAGATGCAAATGATGTGACCCTTAATTTTATCTTTACGCCTAGGATAAGAATCCCCGTATATATTGTACATGTATGTCATATGTTCGTGTTAATTCACTACAAAAAAATTTACTTTTCGTTTATTCTGTTGTCAAAACTATGAATTTATCGCCCAATGTCTAAATTTAACACTCCCCAAATAACTTGTCACGGATGTTAGAAATTGTGCGGCGAAAATTTGCAGTTGCCGAAACTACTTTTCACGGCAAAAAACCTGTAACGAAAAGCAAATAATTTACATATTGGATTTCTATCTGTGTTATCATTGACGGATGCACATGGTGCTAATTGTAGGCAATTGCCCCCACTCAACATTTTTTTTTAAAAAAAATACCTCTAAATTTTATTAAATTTTTACTTTTGTCTTTACAAATTTCACATTTGCTCCCACTAAAATTTTCAAAATGTCCATCATTGCTCCCATTAAAAACTATGTTAAAAGAGATTTAAACAATAATCTCAATCACAATAACGAGAATACCATACTAATTGAGGCATGAAACACTTTTTATCAATTTTTCTTTTAAAACTATACATTTATTTGTGAATTAATTAATAAACTAATTAATTTATATTATAAAATATAAAATAATTACTTTGCCCTCACTGACTAAATATTTTGGATCCGTCCCTGCTGTCATCCCAACTAATATTTATGACCATCATCAACATTTAGATTACCTTTTACAACAACCATTGAGTTTGCTATTGCTGAAACTAATTACTTTTGTAGTAGGTGACCAAAAATTAGCTGCATCACGTGCATGTAAAATACATGTATGAGAGATATATATGGGGATCCTAACCGTTATGCATATTTGGTTTAACAGCTCTCACAAATTATCAATCAATAATGCTCACGCACCAATTTACCATGAAATAAGTTCCAATTCCACAACGTTATGATTTAGTCTATGAGTTATTAAACATTTTGTTTTAATTCAAATAGTATTTAGGTGGTTCACGTAAGTTCAAAACATTCTAAAACCGTTATAATTTAGTCCATTCCATTAGATCTACGGATGAAAACCGTAAACTTTAACTGACGCAGTTAAAAATCAAATTTTTATTATTAAACGGATGAAATGACATTTAAATAATTTTTATTACATTCTAGATTTATATTTTATTAAAATATATTAAAATTACTAAATTACCCTTCCCTTTTATTTTTCTTTCATTTTTTCACATAAACCTTATAAACCTTAGAGATAATTGCAGATACCCCTCTCGAACTTTGAAGGTTTGACACATAACCCCCCTCAACAATTTTCATTAGCAAATAACCCCCTAAACTTGCAAAAAAACAAATTCCGTTAACTTTTCCGTCAAATCTAACGGAAAAACACTCTCTCTCCTCACATGTCCTGCACATGACCTATTTATTTTTTTAAATACTCATTTTACCCTTCTTCTTCCTTTCATTTTTAAC
>JAYMTK010002780.1:0-13261 GCA_036897405.1 Pelargonium myrrhifolium | reverse complement strand
CCCACAATTTAACTTTTACTATTACAATTTACAATGGCTAAATATTTTATGCATGTGTTAACATGCATGTTGTATTGAGTTCAATTAGTTTAGGTCTTCCATGATGAAAAATGGATGAAAGAGATAGACACGTACTGCCCATTTACTATAGCATATGTTATACAATTTAATTGTAATTAATTCGATGTATTAACAAAAGTTTTGTATGTTTTCTTTGTAACTTATTGTCATGTACTACCACAGTAGCTACTCACATGATCTCCTTTGTGTTGTTTGACGTTGATTTTTTTAGTTCTATATTATTTCTTGAAATTTATGTTATTTTTTTACATAAATGTTCATTTCATTTTTTGTGGCTATAGTAACCAAAGTCCAGCTTCATGATATATAAAAAGAATGATGATTTGGAGGTTGTTTTTTTATTGCTAATCTTGTGATAGTGTTGTTTTTGTTTACGATGTTACTTCTATCATATCTAAGTTGTGAGAATTTGTTCATACTCTGACATGTACATTCAAAAAGTATTCGTAATTTAAGGTATTACGTAAATGAAATCAATACAAACTATACAGAGATTTTCAGGCTAGAATACACTTAATTAAGGGAAACATGTGTGATACAAATAGCTTATATACTACTACTTTTTATTTGAAAAAGTAGTTCGATGAATAAATTTTTAGGAGAAAGTAGATAAACTTCAGGAGCTAAATTCATAGGTTAAATTTTGTCTCTATAATAAGATGTCACTAAAAATATTATAATCAACTCCTCCCTTTTCAAGTACTTATGTTTTGAGATATTATGGATAAATATTTAAATTCATTATTATTATTGTTACACTTTTCAGCGAGTGTTTGTTTTCATTATTTCATAGTTTTTCTTATGTTTAATTGTTGAGAACAAAATAAAAGTCAAAAATTTTAACAATGACATAATTGTAGAAAATAATTGTTGGTTCGTGATTTAGAATTTTAGTTTTAAAATTCTTATTTATTAGATAAACAATCATGTTTTATTCTTCTAATCTATAATTTTTCAATTCGACTTTTAGAATTTGTTTTCGTTATTATACGCGTGCATCGCACGGGGTCTCCACTAGTTTAAATAAAAGCTTGATATTAATTTGAATTAATAAAATAGCTAATTGTCTACGATCAAATACCATACTTCCTCTAAAATATCTTGTAGATATATATATATATATATATATATATATTTGTTTCTAAAAACGACAATGCTAGAATGAGTTATGGGAAATGCTTTTCATATATAATCGTCTCATACATGTAAAATGCATGTACCACAGGAAATATGGGCAGTAGAGAATTCATAAATTCATAACAAAGATTTTAAAAAAAAAAAGCAAATTCTATATATACAATCGTTCTGGTCAATCAAAAAGTCCCACTTGTTTCAATTTAATTCAAAGTATGCAAGGAGAAGTTGCAGCAATCTTCTTGTGCGTTCGTTCATGTATTCTTTGTCATGATTTTCCTTATCAGTTGTCACCAGGAGTGTTTTTGGGAGTTGTGGCAGATCAAGCAGCCACCTCTTGCATCTTCTTCTTAGTGAGGTAAGGTTTGTTGTCACTTTCGCCTAGTGCATGCTTTCATCATTATAACAGCTAGAACAACATAGTGGGATTCTATAGGGTCACACTCAAATGAGTTCATGGAACTCCTACACACATATGCAGTGTCCTAAAATCATCCCAAAAAAGAAAATGAAATAAATAAATAAATAACTAATTCAGACGAAATTGTCAATTTCGGCAGTTTGACCTCTGAAGAGTAATTCGTGTTTTCGACATTCTTAACGATCTTGTACGAAGTTTGAGCCTTCACAACATTTGTAGAGGAATTCTAAAGTTTTTAAGAATGGGCTTGATCGCACAATTTGATATTGATTTTGACGGTGAAACAGTCTTTGGAAGTTAGCAAAACTAGGCAATATTGCATACTGAAAAAGTTTCCTATTTCGGTTTGAAGTAGGACACTCTTCTTATTATGAATAGGGTTTCTTTTGTTGATAAAAAAAAAAGGATTTCTCTTTGGGAGCTTTAGGCACAAAATTGAGATTTAGTTTCACCCATTACAATGAGAGAAAAGTGTAATTAATTGTGAGAATTAATAGGTTAATTTTACACAATCATAAAAGTATGTAAAACCGCTATTTGGAGCTAGCACTGTAGATTTCGATGTTTGTGGAGTTTCTTCTTCGTTGATCGTATTCGAGGAGATACGTGGAGATCAATTAGAATACAATAGAGACGTCTTCATCAAGAGGACGCTACGTGACTTAAAACTTGTGAAGCAAGTACTTCTTGAGGTAAACGTTTCTATCACCTATTAGATCAAACTCATTAAGTGATTTTAGTTTTGAAATAAAATTTTAAATTTTTGTTGCACCTTTTTGCTATTATTCCAACACTTGTTAGGTCGTTGTGGTAGAATGTTTGGGAACTGTATCCTAGGGTCGGCCATGATCGTCCGGAGGGCCAAGTTGAAAGGGTTGCTGACTACGAGGATGGTTGAGACACCCGCGACACCGATAGAGGCTATCTATTCCTTGAGCCTTTTGGACCTCTTCTTGGAGGGTTGCTAAAGTCGAACTCTCAGCTTGAGCTGGCTAGCCTAGTGGGAGCCCTCTACTCTTCAACGTTGGAGCAAAGGGTTAGAGTGAACATCGCAAGCCTTTTTCTGTGAGATTGGACTTTCGACAATGTAATCATGGGAGTGTTCTTTTTCGTCCTACCGTCGGGGAAAGTTCACTCACTACCCGGTCATGGCAAAAAAGTGTTCACCAATCGCATATAGCATTGGTAGTTTGCGCCTGACCGATTCTTGTAGTTCATAATCACGTGTAGCATTAGTTGTTTGCACGCGACCGATTTATCTTGTTCGTAGTTGCATGTTTCATTAGTTACTTGTGTGCCACCGATTATCTGGACAGTCGTAGCATTAGTTGATTTTGCCGTATACTTTGCTCCTAACTGAATGTAGCATTAATTGCTTGCGCGCAACCAATTTTCTTTCCTCTTCTGATTATTGTTAGTTGTTTGTACTTTGGGAGTGTCCCTTCGTAATCGTACGAAGTGTTAGTCGCTTGCATACTACCGATTTGGCGCGCTTGATGGTTGGACGAGCTATCTTTTGGTTGTTGACCAGTTTCCAGCTCTCTTTGTCTCCTTAAGCGATGTTTTGACGGTATATGTACACATATAGTAAATTAGTTGCATAGGGTGATTGTAGGGTAGGTATTTTTTTATCCTTCTAGCGTCGTTGTTGGTTACACATTGTTTTTTATGTACTTTGGCTTTATCCTCGGGTTTTCTCCATGGTCTTGTGAGGTCTTGGCTCGGTATTCCACAAATTCACCCTTTCTATTTCTTCTGTCGATCTATTTTGAGTTCTGCGCAGTCTTCGGTGTTGTGGCCGGGTTTTCGATGAAAAACGCAGTATTTTTCTGACCTCCATCCGGACTGGTTCTCATCTTTATGGATCAGGTCAATCTTTCACCTGCTTTGTTATATTCGAGGATCGTCCCTCGAGTCGTACTAAGGCTGCTGAAGCGGAAGAAACGCCCTACGAGTCGTTTTGCTTGGAGATATTTCCCCCGACTTTTTTTTTAATGTATGCTTGTGGCGTTTGGTTGGCTTTGGTTGTTGGGGTTCCATCTGCCGAATTGGGTACGCCGATGCCTTCTTCAAATTCTTCATTCCACCTCTCATCTCGCGCTTCTAGTTAGTTGGGGATTTCTTCGGTTACCACTCTTAGGTCCTTCATCACCGGTTGTGGATTGCGTCATTTCCTTGTCTTTCATTTACCTTTTCGCTTTGATTCACGTCAAATTCACTAAATGTTGCTCCATGGGAAAATGAGACCTTTTCCGGATGACGTTGCGGTCAAGTTCGACCCATCCATCTCTCAAGCTTATCCTGCAAAACGAGATCATCGTCTATTGAAGACCCCTCAAAACTTAAGTTAGTAGTATTATGGTCTTGTTCTAGTGAATTTCTTTCTTATCTTGTGTAGTTCTCTTCTTCTTCTTTCATAAGGAGCTTGAGCTAGTTGCTTCTTATTTCAGACTCTATGACTCAGTGTGGGCTTTGCGGATTTGGGGTTGCTGGAGCTTGTCTACTCTCCCAACAAATTCATGCCTAACTAACATCAAATAAAATGAAAGAGAGAACACTCATTTTGGACTCCGATTTTCATTTGCATTAATTTCATTGACAATTTTGTTGTAAGATATGGTGGTACATCCACATTGGTTGATTATAGCAAATTGTGTGAGAGAAGGATGAATAATGAATGAGCCTTGTACATAAAACCAAACACTTGCTTTAGTGCTTAGGAACTTTAGAATTCAAAGCATCATGAACCTGCAATCCTTCTTGTGCCTTGTTGGGTTTCCAATAGAATGCCCACAGTAAGCTCCCGTGAACAACCAATCCTTGTTTCCTATTATTCCCAAAAGCTTTCCAAGCAACAGCTGACAAAATCGCCAACTAGAAATTCTGAGGAGCAATGTTGAGTTGTGAGAAATGAGAAGAAAGTGGTCAATTCATGGTCCATCAAAGGCAGGCATATTATATTATATTAGGATACAATCAACATGCATGCAATAACTTGAGAAACTCTGTTGACAAGGGTTCCATAACATTCCAAATAAAATAAACAACAAATATGAAATATGCAAGAAAATTTGCAAATATATTCATCTGTTAACAGGAGCTCTGCTAGTCGATACAAGTTTCGCAAGCACCAATACCACTTCTGTGACAACCATGGTTTCTGTACAAACAAAAGATACGACAACTGCAAGCATGCAGTTTTTGAAATAATCAATTCAAGGATACAATTTGACAGATACAGAATAGAGCCTCAATTTCTTTTACCAAGCAGAATCTCACTGGTGTTGACAAAACCCAAATCATTGAAGTGGCTCCTGATGAGGAGTCACAGCAGGTCCTGGTGCAATTGTGAACTGCAAGCCCCGACGTTGCCCTGCCTGAAGCATAAAAGCAACTTCAGTTGCAGCAAGTGCTGCTGCTTCCTGCTTCAACAAACACACATAAATAAATATGCTTAGATCTCTTGTACAACCCAACTAAAAAGAAAGAAAGGCTAGCAAAGTTATCATTCTAACGTAACGCGGTAACGAATTACGGATTTAAATTACTTAACAAGCAAGTGCCCATTGCCCATCAAGTCCAGTCTTCTAAAACAAAAACAAAAAGAGTTCAAAAGCCAAATGCAGTGTCTTAAGGTTTGCGTGACGATTTCTGTACTATTGTTGGTATCCTGTTGAGTAGGAGGCCGGGATGTGATTCATGGTATTGGGCGTTTGAATCCAAAGGTCATTATTCAGTTCGCCTAAAATCAAAGTTTTTGGCTGAAAACTTTTGTAAGGTGTGTTGCCAGTTCTTAGTAATTGACATGCTCGCAGGGTTGATGTTGATCCAGTGTGTCCGTGGCCTTGTGGTGCAGTTGAGACTATTAATCATGTTCTGCTTGAGTGCCTAATGGCTCGACAGTGTTGGCAAATGGCTGGTAGGCAAGGTTTTGTTGCCGGAGTTGCTGAGATATGAGAGCTGATGCCTTTGGTGTGGCGCAAGGACGGTCGGGATGGGCTGGCTGAGATATTATTTCTAGCATGGGAAGTTTGGAAAAGATGAAATACACTAGTTTGGACTTTGGAATAGGAAGATAATGACTTTCAAGTCCGTACGAGATATAGTAAACTCTATGCTGGAGGATTGGTGGGCTGTACGGTGTGGTAGTTGTGCTGGCGGCTGCTGTGGTGTTGCCACTGGATGGGCTGAGTAGATGGTGGGTGCCAGAAAATGGTTGGGTTAAAATTAATATTGATGGGTCTGTGTTTAAGGTTGAGGCAAGTCATGAACTCATGGTGGAGGTTGGGTTGCTAGGATGGGGCTGGCAGGTATTGTGGAAGTGGCTGCAATATTTGGGATGGTCGGACTGATTCTCTTGTGGCTGAGGCGTCGGCCATGCAATCGGCTTTAGCATGGGCTGTGGACAGAGGTTGGGAGAAGGTGGTGGTTGAGTCCGATGCAGAAGTGTTGGTTAAGATGGTTAGGAGGTCTTCGAGGGGTATGCTTTTAAGTCTAGTTGGGACCATTATTGATTATATTTTGGATCTGATGCTTAAGTTTCATAGCATAGACGTGTGTTCTGCTAGGCGGTCTGCGAATAGGGTTGCCCATGTGTTAGCTAGGGGATCCATTTCTATGTCAGGCGCTGGGATATGGGGTTCTAATGTAATCCCGGATTTCATTTTGGGTTTGTTAACTTCTGATTTAGTTTAATAATATCAGTATTTTGTTTTAAAAAAAAACACTGATTTTACATCCCAGATTCATGGCAAACTTCCGATAATACTACATTGGCAGGCAAAAAAATGCGAAGCAAAATACTGATACTAACCTGTCTTTGCCTTCGACGCTGCAATATACTGATGGCCCAGGCCATAATATAGCAAGGGAGAAGAAACCCAGCAGCCCGAAGCAAGAAAAGCTGACGTCCATCAAGAAATTAATTAAACAAAGATAGTATTGAAAATCATTACAAAGAAGAAGAAAAAATGCAATGCATCACTTACAGAGAAAAATGTAGACGCATCGTCATCACCATCACCATTGGTAAGGGATAGAGCATGCCTCAGAAGTAAAAGAGCCATTAGCTGCCAAAAATAGACATATTAAAAATCTAAAATAAAAATAAAATAAAAGGGAGGAATATCATAACCTAGCAGGGAAGTAAAAGGGTTGGTATGGTTAGGATAGCTCTTAATTTCAAACTTAACGCATATCAAAATAACACAACCGCATGCCATAAGTGATGATACAAGTATCAGCAGAAACTGGTAAATGTAAATGACATAAATATAAATTTTGATGTTCAGTACGAAAATATCAAAATACAGATCAATGTATTGCACTGGACCCAACAGGCAAGCAAGAGTAAAAGGACCCAAAGCTGACAAGCTATAAGACAACATTAATTAAGAAAAAATATAGGACGAAGGCAAGGCATATTTTTCTGTAGGCGATGTGTGGTGGGTTAAATTTTCGGATGTTCTATGGTGCAACAAGGATACTCTACAACTCATTTTCTCAAAAGCATGCGATACACATGCAGATGATAGGGAGACTGCCTATCCATTTGCTCGGATAGGTACACTACTAATCAAGGACATACACATGCAATACAATACTAATCCCTGCAAGAAAGTGGAGAAAATAACTAACCATTGTTGTGTTTAAGAAAAAAAAAAAAGGAAAATCCACAGATCTACTGTTACATTTTTTGGTTACTAGGGAATCATGGACAATCATCATATTCTCTTTATTCAGGGTAATACTCAAGGCTTCACACTAGCCAAAAACAGGATGTCAAAACATTGTTCAGTAATTTCAATTCAATTTTTTAATGTCTCATTTTGTCCTTGTTTGCATGCCTTGAATTGCAGTGGGTTGATTATATGCTGGTCAGCATGGGTCAGCCATGTAACTTAGAATACTGGGGTAAAACCCTCTCTTTTAGACATTCCATGACAACAACAGAACAAGGTTGGTATGAAGATGTCGGTGACTTATCATGCTTTCCTCATTAACTAGACAGATCAACAAGAAAATAACTTCTTAGCAAGTACCAATTATATTTCAATGAAGGCCACACAAAATTTAAATGAAAAAGATAATGGCTTACAATTAAAGCTGCAGAGCGGCAAAATGCAGCTCCACTGGCATTGCTATCAGCATACTCATCATACTCTGCCTCCAGAAAGTGACGTTCAGCCGCAGCCATTGCCAAAAGTCGTGGATCATGTAAATCCAAAGGAGTACCAGCGATTGTCCAACCCTCACTGAGAAACATCCAAGAAAACAACAAATCAAGCACTGCAGTTTCATTATCTATCTGCACTGCAGGTGTCAATTTCAATCTCAATCTCTACTGGACACAAGGTGCCAAACTCCAACAAGGTACAAAGTGACAAACTACAAATAAATAAATAAAATAAAATAACTATAGAAAGGATATTGACAAAGATGGGATACGGGACAATTTGGGCACCATGAAGTAGAATTTCCCTTGTATAAATATCAATATTCTTGCTAATTTCAAAATTCAGAAGGAAAAAAACATATTAATAAGAACAATACGCTGGGTCAAGCTATATGCATATAGACTTGCCTGATATCAATCGCAGTATCATCGGAATTTGGAGGAGGAGGAGGAGCAGTATAACCTGGTTGGTATGGCTGTCAGGGGAAAAAGAATTTCGCCAAAAGTCAGTAAACTAATATAATCCTGCAGACATAAAAACTGGTTCTTCTACTTTGATCTTAGAAAAAGCAAACTAACAATAGAAGTTTAAATTTTTATGTCATAAAAGCCTATTTAAAACTGCGCATTCACTTCAATGGAGTTTGCACTTTGCTTTGCAATGTTTTGAAAGCTCAAAGCATAATAGAGTGCAAAAGCCTCTAAGATATTATGCGCAAAGTAGAGCATCACTTCGTTGAAACGAAGAGCACATGTATGAAGAAGAACAATATAATTTTTAGAGAAGGCCATGATGGCATAACTTAAACCATGATAAATAAATCAAACTTTGAATTCCTTTAGCCTAAAATCTCAAATTTAGAGCAGTGTCCTATTGTACAATGTTGTAGGTTTAAATCAAAAATTAAATTGACCTAATTTTACTCATACTGGTTTACAGTCACAAAAGTAAAAGTGATGTAAAGTAGGGAAAAGAAGGTGTACATATAAAAAATAAAAAATAGAGTGTGAGAGAGAGAGAGAGAGAGAGATGGACATAGGACAAGATATTCTGAACGAGGAGACTGCTCAGTTCTCTCATTTATTATTCTACCAAATAGGTAAGTGAGTTGTACAACAAGATATGTTTCTGTCTTTCTACATTCTTTTTATCTTCTGTGTTTATATTAATGTGCCTGCATGCACTAATTCATCTAGTAATATGACAACACTTGCATATAGTTTAAAGTTAAACTACACTATCACGATAGCAGCTAAAGAGCTCAATGAAATACCAACAAATTGAATGTTAATCTTGGTCAACTACAAAAGAGAAACAAAGCGGGCTGTGAGACAAGTTGCCCCTAAGATGTTCTATAATACTTCACCAGTATGAAATATATTTTTCTTATGCTTAAAGTAGATATTGCCAATTCTGGTGGCTGTACACTTGGTCGCAGAAAATATATATTAACATGGCTAGCTCGTAAAATAAATATAATATATATAAAAATAAAAATAAACTATTAATTTTTCAAGAATAATGTCATTCCCATCAATATAAATCAACAGTATGAAAAATTCATAAAAACTTAGTCTCCATAACATAGATTATGATGCCAAGACTTTGCAGATGCTATAGAAGCAGTGGCTTACCTTATGGCAAATCTCGCAGGTTATATCTCCTTTCTCGTTGCACCATCGCTGAACACACTTCCTATGAGCATACTATACATAATGGAAAAATAAGAATGTCATCTTCGGGATAAAATGATAACAGTTTACCACATTACTCATTAAAGAAAATAAAATTGCTCAATAACCTACATATCATAATATTAAAATCCAGTTAAGCATAGAAAATTCGGAGATGACAGTAATCTGAAATACAACTCTATTTTGATTTATGAACCATAACTTATTGAACCTACAAGAGTATTACGGCAGGCAACAAATGAGTAATATGCCTAAAACAACTCTTGAAATCAGGTAGAGGTAAAGGTGTAAAGAGAATGGAAACTGCACAGAAACCAACATTTCATGATAGGAAAACACTGTAAAATCACACCTTCAAACTACCACTACAAGCACAAGGAACCTCCAAGTTATTAACGCTATCCTCCTCCTGGCAAATGCGACACTCCACCATCTGGATTAGTGGTTCTTCTTCTTCAGACTTACCATGCTCCCCAACTCCTTCAACTTCAACTGCACAATCAGCCTGATCAGCAGTCTTAGAACTAGAACTCTCCCCAGAAGATCCTGGGACATGAGTAGCTTGCAATGATTGCAAACTGTCAGCTGTTATGAGGCGGTCAACACACAGAACCAAGTGATCACTCATTCGTATTCGACGGGAAGTTCCTGTAAAACCACAATTAACAAATTATTAACTAATTTAACAAAATCACCACCAATCTGGAATTGATTACTCCAAATACATAAAAAAGTTAAAAGTCAGAAAATAAATGTAGGTAAATAGAAGAACTGGATTTTTCTGGTATTCATTTCTTCTGAATATAGGACCCCATACCATAATAACTATGATCAACCAAGCATAATATACTAAACCTTTAGCTCAATAAGCAAAATCAAATCGAAACCAACATTGAAATCTTGATTTTAACTTTTCCCTCAGTTTTCATTGCAACCAAACAGAAAGCAAAGGAACTGCTAATAAGATCTCACCGCATGTCATCGGGAAAAATATTTTCTCATTGAAAAAACATACACAAAGTGATCTCGTCTGTCATTACAAATGCAAATTTTATCCTTCTATAAGAAAGATAAAACAAAATTTTCATAATCCAAACCCGGTTTAAATCCTCTTTCGCAGCCAAGAAAAATAGAAATTAAAAAAATGATAAATTGTTCCAATCTTCTGCCTTTAATTACTCAAGAGAACATAGAAGAAATCAAATCTGCATCAAAATAACCTACATATAACATGAAACCCAAAAAAAATAACGCTTTTCTCATCCATTTTCCTTCGTTTTCTCAGCAACCAAACAAATCAAACATCGAAACAAAAACCCCATAAATTGAGGATCAGAACAGAACTACAGCAGAATTAAGAAATTGAAGCCGAACAAAAGAAATCGAACCAAAAAAAAGTCACCTGGAAGGAAAATGTAGTTTTACGAGAAAAGTCGCAGCACCTCTTGGCTTCGAATTCTTTGAAATGATAAAGTGAAAGGTAGGAAGAGAAATTAATTTATTTTTATATTTATCTTTATTTTTCACATAAAAAGATGATGGGTCAGATTCAGAGGTTCGGTCTGTTCGAAGCGAAGTCGGTAACGTCCGTCCAAATCTGTCTGTAAAAAGGACGACTCAATGAGTCATGACTCGTTACAACAATATAATGTTACGGTATAAAGCTAGTTTCACAAGTCTACTTTAAAATTAGAATACATCTCAAAAAAAAAAAGTGAAGGGTTGAAGTTAGGTTGAAGAAGAAGAAGAATAAGTGAAGGGTATTTTGATTTCACAAAATAATTGGTCATGTGTTGGGCACATGACGTGAACAGTGAAATTTTATGTCTAATAAACTGACGGAAACATCTTTGGCAACATCAGGGGTGCTTAAAGTAATAGACCAAACTTCAGAGGTGGAATACGTGGAAACACATAGTTCAGGGGTGCTTTTTGTAATTACCCCTTGTTAAAATTCAAATCAGAAAAAAGACCAATAAGAAATTATGATCAGAAAAAACAATTTTTTTATAATAAAAATAAGTGTTAATTACGGTTCAGTATCATGTACAAACACTAATTTGCAATTTACTACTACCTTATATTTTTCAAATCTTTGTAAAAAAGTTTGTTATCTATCTGTCATCAGTTAAGTGTTGAAAAGACGAAAATGCTCATAACATTTTCATTGCCCTGCTCTTTGCACTTCTAACATTTTACTACCATGTACTTCATACTTCTAACATTTCACTACCTAGTATTTCATACTTTTAACATTTTCACTGCCCTACACTTAAGAAATGTTAGGGGCATTTTCGTCTTTTCAACACTTAACTGATGACAGATAAATGGCAGACCTTTTTGCAAAGGTCTGAAAAGTATAGGGTAGTAAATAGTTAATTTGGTATTTCAGGGTAGTGAAGTGCAAATAGGGTGTAGTATAAGGTAGTGAACTGTAATTAACCCTAAAAATAAATTGGAGTAACTGTGAAATGGCAAAAATTTACATTGGAATAAAAATAATTTATTTTGAAGTAATTGGTTGGGCCAATTAATTTAGTAAAAAGATCTATTTTAGCCTTTGACGTATCTCAAACGTTCTGTTTTCGTCCTTGATCTTTAAAATGTTCCATTTTAGACCAAATAATAAGCGAGTGGTCCATTGTACTCCAAACGTTAACCAAAAACATCACTTTTAAGGACATTATTATAAATTTAACGATTGGAACCGTTAAACTTAAATGACGCCATTAGAATATAATTTTTAATATTAAAATGCTGACATGGCGGTTTAAAAACTATTATTATATTATAATAAATAAATATTTAATTAGAAAATGTTAAAATTACTAAAATATCCTTCAAAGTTTTTTCATTTTTACAAGCAAGCCCTCTTCTCCACTCCACCATCTTTTTTTTTTCATTTTTACATATTGCTCCGGCGTAACTGGCTTGCTCCAGCAGTAGCTTGCTTCGGCAAACCAAACAAATTCAAATAATACAAGATTGAGATTTTCAACTAAAAAATTCGTAGATGTACCAAAAGGAGCTCAAACAACAACATCCATAAAATAATTTCATCATCAAAACTCAAAATTCTAGTCCCAAATCCACCTGAAAAGTTGGCTTCTTCGTCGTTCGCCGTCGGTGGCCGCCGAGAGGAGAGTTGGGTTCGACGATGGAGCTCCAACTCTGAGCACGTCGAAGCATAGATTTTTAGCACTTTCTAATTAATATATATTTATTATAATATAATATAATTTTTAATTCGCCACGTCAACAATTTAATATTAAGAAACTATATTCTAATGATGTCAATTAAATTTAATGATTCCAAACGCTAAATTTAACAGAATGTCTTTAAAAATGACGTTTTTGGTAAACGTTTGGACTATCGCGGATCACTCGCTTATTCTTTAGAGTAAAACGAAACATTTTAAAGGTCATGGACTAAAACGGAACGTTTGAGATAGTTCATGGACTAAATATACCTTTTTCAATTAATTTATTGCGATAAATTTAAAGAGTGCATTTTTAAATTCAGCTAAACACAAACCAATTTGTTTAGTTATAAACCAAATTTGAAGTGTTCATTGTCCGGTTATTTGTCGGTTTATGAAAATAAACAACCCAACCTACTTATTACGGTCTGGAGTTTTGCAAACTATAAATCTTTTGTGAGTAATGTATTTTTGAGCGGTTTGTGAATTATGGGTTACAGTCAGTTTGGCCGATTATGCACAACTGACACGGTGTAAGTGGTCGACACCACTACT
>JAYMTK010002779.1:0-13264 GCA_036897405.1 Pelargonium myrrhifolium | reverse complement strand
GCGCGAAGCTCAACTTTTTGAAATATCTCTTTTCCCAGTTTAAGAATTTCTTTAACGTTATCGGGTAGTGTTACCAAACAATGTCCGAGTTCTTGTTGTTTACCTAAACCTAAGGCTTTAAATAAAAGTGATGGTGCTGCTAATTTCGTTAACCTTTCATTTTCTGGCATTCATGTTTATTTTTGGTAATCTTCATCTTCCTCTTGACAGAGATGGGTGATTGGAGACCACATTTTCACGAATCAATCACAAATATTTGAGTTTGTGATGTCTCACCCAGAAAACAAAAACATGAATGGTGTGCAAATTATGGTATTGCTGTATTTGATTGGTTTAGTGTCATTCACATTTAATTTGTACATGTTGGTTATGTGTCACACCAATAATTCATTGCTCAATGATAATCAACTAATTTTTCCAACAAATTTTGCATAAAAATAAGGATCAAATTCATAATATTATTGTTCCAAAATGATTGTTGTTACGTAGGGATTTATCATATATGATGGTTCACTAATGAGGAAAAATACGAGGCCTAGTGTCCACAAAGATGATGCATCAATTTTATCGAGAAAATTATGTTATTCAAAAAAATATTTAAATTGTTTTTGTATTATGAATTTTTAATTCGATAATTTAATGATATCCGTTGCAATTTTTATTGATTACTATTAAATATTTCCATGCTTTAGTAGTCATCTTTGTTAATGTTCATTTAATACTAGAATAATTAGTTATAGTTCATCCCCAAATAATGTTTCTCTGTTTTACTTCGTCTACTTTCACATGTGTACGGATAATTATATTTTAAAAATTTATAGTGATTGATATTGGTTATCAACTCTAAAGTCTTGCGAACGTATAAGCAATATTGTTCGTTCTTCAAGAAATTGATCCAAATAAACCTCTTATATACAAACAGAAAATAGAACTTGAACACAAAAAACGACTTAAGCTAAGCTCAACTAATGAAAACATGACATGACATTAAAATTTTACTCATTTATGCTCTAATGTAGTTTTGGGAGCGTACCATCATATTTTTACCCGCTGAATAAATTTTTATTTAACTTAACTTCTTGCTCTTACTATTGACAATTAATACATAATTATTTTTAAAAATAAATAAATATATTCATTTTGAGACATAAAATCAAGAAAAACATACCTCTCCTCTCATTTTTACATGGAAAGAGTACATAAAATTTTATTTTTAATAAATTTTTGTTATTTACTTGTATAAATTGAATTCATTTTTCTCGTAATGAAAGTAATCAAAATATAACAATTATTTTATTTCTCCGCCTTGGAATTTTCTATTTCTAACATAAGTTCATACTTTTTTTTTATCTTATTTAAATGAGCTTAGTCCATCTGAGACAAATCAAATTCTTAGTTGTAACGCAGCCAAATTGAATTCTTCATAGGACCTCGATGATGACAAGGTAAAGCTTCTCTTTATTGCTCATCTTCTAATCCTTTCTCGACCCATCTTCTCTCTGTCCGCTCTTTCTTTTTTCTCTCCCAATTTTCCCCCACATTTAGCTTTTTGTTTGTTTCCCGAGAAAGTTGAGGGCCAAAGGAAAAGTAAAAGCATCTCATTAGTCCCACACAACACTATCTCTTACGACCCATCTCCGTATGTTCTCTTGCTTTTCTCGTTTTCAGGTCTCTTCTCCGTTCTGTTTATTTGCTGAGAAAATTGATAATTTAAGGGTAAAAAGTTCGTAAAGTGGCATCAATTACTGTTGTGACTGATGAATTTATTTATTTTGAATTTTTGCTTTTTTAATCTTTTCAGTTTTTCACTATTGTAGAGTTATTGTTACTTAGAGGCAAAAACAGAGCATCTCTGCATTTTCTGAACTAAAGTTTGTAACTTTATCCATTTAATTGGGATTTTGATCAAGGGTTCATGAGGATTAGTTCTTTTGGGGAGATAAATAATGGTGGGTTTTGGTTTCTTTCTCAGAGTTATTGATTTATACTGAGAAACAATGGGGAGTGCATCATCAATGTTAACTCAATATGATATTGAGGAAGTTCAAGAACACTGCAATAAATTATGTGGGTTCTCTTGGCCTAATTTTCTTACTCTCATGTCAGTTTTGTTTCGCTACTTATTGCTTAAATCTAAACTCACATGTGTTTTTGGTGTGGAATTCAGTTACTCAACAGGAAATAGTTTCATTGTATCAAAGATTTTGCCAACTTGACCGGAATGCTAAGGGTTTCATTTCGGCTGATGAGTTCTTATCAGTGCCAGAGTTTGCTATGAACCCACTCTCTCAGGTAGTCTTTTGAGATGAGGATATGTGATATGATATGTGTATGACAATAGTGTATTTGGTGATATGTGATATGTGTATGACAATAGTTCAGCTTGACTTTGTGGGTTCATGCAGAGGTTGCTTAAAATGGTAGATGGACTAAATTTCAAGGACTTCGTTGCCTTCTTGTCTGCATTCAGTGCTAAAGCGAGCAAGCAGCAGAAAATTGAGCGTAAGTGTGAATTTGAATTACCTTTACCAGACAAAATTTTGCAACAAATTTAACAACAGTGTTTATGAGTATGCAGAATTTTAAACAATTTAGCAGTTGTGTTTCAGCTTATCAACATCGTTATTGTTTGTAATACAAATTGTAGATAGCTATGCTTTAGGGGTTAATGTAGGCAACAGTGACATGTTAAGTGTTTCAATAACTGAAGTGTAAACAGTGAAATGCCTGGGTCATTACAAATAAGAAGATAACCATGCTTTGGGGGTTAAATATTTGCCAATGTTGTTCGAGAAATGGCTTGGTTGTTGTTTGTTTATTTTAGTTTCAAACTTCTTTCTTTTTTAAGAAATATATTGGTTTTTGATGTTATCATTATGAATGCAAAACATGTTTAATCACTTTAGATCATCTTGACTCTTGAGGAAAGGAATGCAAGTGAAACAAATATATGTTAAAAGCATGCATATATATACAATATTACAATGTAAGATTTATATAGAATTTTAATGTTGCGGCATTCGTGAAGAAAGTGTAAAATGTTGTACCTGGAACTAGTAATGTACGACTATCATTTTACTACAGTATTCTAATTCTTGTAACATGCATTCCTTCTAAGAGATCAAGCACTGTTTAGGTGGACTAAGTACTTAGAGTTTGATTGTAAATAGAGCAATTGATGGTCGGATCTGGATAGGCTGACAAGCCATGAATGCAATTATGCAAAACATAGAGTATTCAATGAATTGCTTTTAGTTTTGCTTTTCTACTTATATTTTACTGGTTGCTTCCTATAAAAACTATTTTCGTTTTCGGTACCAAGGTTGCAATAGACCTATATCTTTTATTTCCTATCTTACGTTTCTTAAGAAAATGATTTGGGCAGAAACTGGGTATGTCTGGCCATTGTTTGATGTTCTATTAACTTCATAGGGTTTTTCTCTGTCTCAGTTATCTTCAAGGTATATGATTCAGACTGTAACGGGAAGGTGTTGTTCAATGACATGTTAGAAATGCTGCAGGACTTGTCTGGTTCATTCATGTCTGATGAGCAGAGAGAGGTATTGCATGCTTCTTTTCTATTTTATTTTTTATCATATGATTTTCTTGAGAAAACTGTTCGATAATGACTTTGGTTGTATGGATCAAGTGTTTGTGGATTTGGAGAAACTTGACGAGGGTCGAAAGTATAATTTGAAGTCATCTAAGACATAATAAGAATAAAACAAAAAATCAAGAGAGGTATTACATAAGAAATGAATTCATTTTCGAAATCTTCGTTGATGATTGTTGTAAAACTGATAGTTTTTGATAGAGGAGAAACATGCCGATGATTGAAAATCATTGTTCATATCCAAACATGCATTCAATGTAGCCGAAGTCATTGTCTAGTATGTAAATGCTGATCATGCTCTAGCTGTTAATAGTCTGATTTATTAACTTGCTGACTTTTGTATTCTTAATGTTGGATGGTGAAAAAAAATTCTGACTGGCATCTAATAATCCTCATAGTGCCTGAGAATATCTTCATGTATCACTAAGTTCGCATATCGTCTACTGTTATTTCCCCGTTTATTTAGTCCAGTGATTTTCAAAGAACAGAACAGTAGTCATGAAATTAAGCTTTTTTCTTTACTTACACTAGTAAAGGGTGTATTGTGAGTTAGACGTCGCTGCAGGGAATGTTTAAATCCTTAACCTTAACTTTCTAAACAAAGAGATTCGGTGAATCATCTGTGCCCACTTTTTCTTCATTGATTGTATAGGAGTTGTATAGTTTAAGTTTTTATTTACTGGTTACAGTATATATGTAAGCTACATATACGATATCTGAGTAGTAACAGGGGTGTCCTGTTACTCGAGACTTATTAATCAACATAACGTAATTTCTTTCTATATCTTCTATTGCTGTTTGCCTCTAGTCGCTGTGGTAATTCTTTTGTTATTTCACATACAAAATGAAGAGCATCGTTTTTCAGAAGCATGTGTTCATATCAAGTATCCCATTTTCACACCCTCAATTCTTTATTTTGCAGAAAGTACTAAACCAACTTTTACAAGAAGCGGGTTACACAAGAGAGTCATATTTGTTGTTGGATGACTTCGTCAAGGTACTTAGGCAATCTATCTCACCTTTATCATAATGATCTTGTTTCATGTAATGAAGAAAGTGAAGAGAAAAACGGATTAAGAAATGGTTGAAGGAGCAGATAGACTCACTAGAGTTTACTAGTAGTATAAATCCCAACTATCAAACACAGAATCGTCATCTGGTCATTCCTCTTTGAAGAATCAAACAAACCAGACCTATAGAAGTTCACAGTCACGCATCTACAAATATGCACAACTGTTTCATGTTCCTGACATATTTACATCGTTACTGTGTCTATGTTCCAGGTTTTCGGCAGTTCTAACCTGAAAATGGAAGTTGAAGTCCCCGTGGACTAAATTGCTAAATTACAGCGTTTACCTTCTTATATTACACAAAAGCACACATCCAGTTGCAGCCTTGTGGAACAAATGAAACTGGAAGGCACTGTGTTCTCCATCTTCTTCTTTTTTATTTGAATGTGAAGCAAAAAGTATGGAACAAACAATATGTAAATTTACAAATAAAAACATATATCAGTGCCAGGTTCTGTGTACATATGATGGTGCATCAGTTATTTGTCTTTTTTATTCACATGTCATCTCACTGTATGTGCTTTATATAATACACACACTTGTGGTTTTTTCCACAAAGTGCTTGAACAAGTGTAAAAATTGTTAACTTCACTGGCTTTGTCTTTTTATTTGTGTCCAATTGATGGATGGTTGCTATGTGGTTTATCTATCATCTCTCACATTTCTTTAACTTAATGTATCACTTGAAAACAATTCATAGATTATACAATAGACTAGAAATCAATCTACAAGCCACCTGCATCAATTTTTGGAAGAGTAAATTATTCTTTTTATTCTACCATCTTAAGTGGGATTTACAAGTATTATTACAGGTTCTCGTCGAAGCAAGTGTCGTGTTCTGTCTCTAAAATAGTATTTTTTTCTCTTTTTCACAAAGAGAGGATGAATGTAGAGTCGATAATTTGGGTCCAAATATGCGAACACACGAAATCCAATCCAACCAACTTCAACTCGGATCGGAATTGGAAAACTTGCATAAATGAACACATCTTATGCCTAATGAGTAAAAACCATCCACAAACCGAATCCCAAAATCCGAATGCAACTTGAAACCCTTTCGAATCGGATTTGGGCTAGGTTTCATCTATCCAAACCCAACAAATCCTATCCAAATCCAAAATAGACACCTTCTAGATGAATGTAGTAGGCCAAGGAGGGTCGTAGGGAGTAATGTTTTATTTTCTTTTTAATATTTTTCTATTTTTTTGAAGTGAATTAATATTCTATTAAAAATGAGAAGAAAAAGAAAAATCAAATGTTGGATTTAATCTTCATGCAAGACCTAGCCCAAAAATTAGCAACACAAAGCCCAGCCCAATATATAAGCACTACTTCTCCAGAAATATAGCAGAAGAAGCCATGAAAGCAGAAGAGTCGAAGCACTTGAATTTGAGTTGCAAAACCGACAAATACCCTCAAAATGGCGCCTTTTTCTTGAACACCCAACAATCTTCAAACGCAGTACAAGGAGCTCAGCCTCTGTAAAGAGCTCGTGGAAGCCATAGCCGCAACTAGGAACTCTGGTAAGCTCTGTATCACTAAGATGTTTTGCTTGCAATTTGCAGTACCTTCTCTGTCAAAAATAAAATCCAAATAGCTCAAGAGTGAAGCTACAAATCCAGCCTCTGGTTTAGTGCATGGAGCCAAAATGTCACAATTTTGAGTTTAAATGGGATACGAAGCAACATTAATGCTGTTAGGTGCTTGCTAATAAATACCCATAAAGGTGAGACCTTTCGTGTTCTTTTGAGATTAACCTGAAACTCCTCATCAGTGATGATGAGGACAAAAACTAGATTCAAGTCTTTTGCTTTGCACATTCCTGGAAATTTCTCATAAACCCCATCGGATTTTTTGCCACTATAACTAGACTCTTGAGTTAGTTCTCTTCTGCTCTGTAGGGTAATGTATTTGCATCATAAAGGTCCAAGCTTTCTCTTTCTTACAAGAAAAGCCAAGAAGGAAACTTCTCTTCAAAGAAGTTATTTGTAAACTGTAACCATTATAGATACTGCAACTCTGTTGGGTACGCAACATGACATCATTAGCCATGTCCCACTTTTTAAACTTATATTGATTAAGGTCTTTTCAGTTAACAAGTTATTCTTGGTGAAAAAGCCTAGTTATATGAATGCCATGATAGTTTGGGTCAAGTTATGTAGTAGTTAGTACGGTAAATTGTTTTGCTTTAGCTGGGTGTTTTTGGTTTTATTCCATTAGCACTTCGGGTAATACATTTGCTTATTTGGGTACTTTTGTTGTTTGTTTTCCAAGAGGGTCCCTCAGATTTTGTTCAAATCTCTTGCGTCTGTGCTGGAAAACGGAAGAAAATAATTTTGGGTTGGTGATGGCAAGCTCTTCAGTTTAGTTACAGGTCACAGAAGATGATGTCAAAGATTTAGGAATTGCTAGATTTAAAGTGACCGTGAGTTGCAAAGTAAATAAGGTTTTGGAGATTTTTTTTTTTTCATTATGGGAAGTGAGAATCCATATTGTAAAACTGATGCAATGGAAGGGAAGGAAAACGGGTTGCATGAATATGACCTGGAGGGATCTGCAAGGTGTGATGATAAACTTTTGAAGGCACCAAAAACTTTGAATTCAACCAAGATAAATGAGAAGTCACTAGTGAAACAATCAAGCTGTGAGATTAGTTGCAGTCCCGATAAGGGGAAGACAGTGTTGCAAGGTAGTGAAGTTGAGCACATTAATGAGAGATTAAAGGTTCTTGAAGAGGAATTCACAGTTGTGAAGCAAGCATTCTTCAAAGGTGTGAAGGAAAGAAAAGAGTTGATAAATGAGATACATCGCCAGTTTCATTTTATTCTTCACTTCAGAAATCAAGGAGCAGAAAAGATGCCTGGTGAAAAATCTTTGACTGTCAAAACTCCTAAGGTAATGCATTTTTCTTTAGCCAATTAGTTTATCTGCCGATTAGTTCATTGAGATAATGCTTCACGTCTAATTAGTGTGGATCTATTTCCTTGGTGCGTAAAATTAGACCTTGGTAACCAGAAACGATACTTTTCTTTTCCTTTTTTTTTTTCTCCTTTGTGCTGGTGCCTGGTAGCAATCAATTTATTGTTGGATATTATATGGTGAAGCCATAGGTCAATTTCATGGCAAGATTTGGGTTTTAAACTCAATTATTTTAAAAGGCTAAAAATTGGAATGGTTGAGTGTTTAGCTTTGGGAAACTTGTATTTTGTAGACTGTGGCTCACTCAGTCCAAAATCCAAATTTGTAGAAGATGAACTGACCTATTGAGATCTGTAAATTACTATACGGATTCTCATTTATATGCTTTTGCACCTCCTCCTTGCAAATGATCACTTTTGAAGCACATTTATTTAGAAATAGTACTTCTGAGTTATAAATGTAAGTGTACTGTCTCAATCTTCAAGATTTGAGCAGATTTATATGATGTTTAGGAATTTGAAATTCAAGGCAATAGCTCTTCCTTCCACTATACAGAAAACGAGAACAGAAAATGTCTTCACCTAAGCAATTTTGAATCTGTTTGAGCCTTATAGGGAAGAAGAAAAGGAAATCAAAGCATCTGGAGCAAGACGATGCAGTTACATTGTAGTCAGTTATTCCCTTCGTCTCAAAATGAGTGTCCACTCTCTATTTTGGTTTGTCAGGTATGCATGAACTACCAACAATATGCCCAAGACAAGTTAGCTCGAGCCCCTTATTCTTGACAAAAATTGCCTTACAGAAACTTTGTTAAACAACGATGATCAATTGACAATAAGTTTCTGCAAAACACCAGAATGAATAGTCTTCACAGATTTCTGTTTATACGTCTCCAAATAGCCGTCTTCTTGCTTTTTGTATTGTTAGTATCTTTTATTTTTGTAATAATAATTATTTGTTATCAGCAAGCGTACCAACACCGAGGCTCAAACCTGAAACCTCGATGGAATAAGTGAAAGTGAAATCAACCACTTGCCCTATTGAGTGTTCGTAAATTGTTAGTATCTGTCAGCTAATAGTATACTTGAAGCAAGATAAATGGCATTATTATCACTGACCAATTCTTGTTATATTCAAACAGGTGGGAAGAGCTGGGACTGGTTTGTCACAAGTTCTCGACCAGAACTCAAATCCTTTTCTTGTCAACAGAGACCATATCCATCCAGGAACTTGCCAAAGTAATGCATGTAGTTAGGTTCTCTAGCAATAATGTTAGTTTTTGTGTTTGCAATGTTCCTTGTCACCTCAATGCCTAACTCAAATCCTTGATCTTAACGTGACCTGTAACTTTACTGTTGCACCAAGACTCGTCCCGCCTTTTTCAAGCAAAATTGTCATCTGTGTATATATGGTTTACTTGGAAAATGGTTATAGCTTGTGAAATGTTTTATATACGAATGGTTCTTGTGAAAAAAAATGTTTTGGGATAAAATGGAGAGAAGTCAACTTCAAACACAAAAGAAAAAATGTAATTTTAGTTAATTTTTCATGGTTAGAGTTATTTTTTATTTACTTTTCTTTCTGTCAATTCTACATAGTTTTAAAACACTTGAAACGACATAGTTCAGTTGAGAATATCAAAACTATTATGATTGATTTTAAATAACCAACAATACTTAGAACATTAACCAAGACAACCAAAGAAGCTTTGTTTCAAGTGAAAATAGAGTACAGAAGGATGAGTAGTACAGTGTATCAAATTTCCCCTCTATATCCGCCGGAACCAAAGTAATCTCTCCTGGAGCTAGCAATCGCCATGCTTTTCTGATGCTCCAACTTGGGACAATCGCGGATACGATGACCAAGTCCACCACAATATGCACAACCTTTTACTCCACTAGCGTTCGTAATGTCATCTACATCGTCCATAGGATCATTCAGCTCTGCCAACACTGGTGGGATTCTCTGTTTCGCTTCTTGCAGTAGGTGCTTCAAATCTAGGAGGGTGGTTTCACTTTGATTCTTGTTTATGAAAGTTGTTGCTATTCCCGTCTTGCCACATCTTCCCGTTCTTCCTATCCTGTGCACATAATTTTCAATTTCTGCAGGCATGTCGTAGTTTATGACGTGTTGAATATCAGGAAAGTCCAGCCCCTTGGAAGCCACATCAGTTGCAACCAGGACGTCTTTCTTTCCCGCCTTGAAAGATGAAATGGCGTACTCTCTTTCTTCCTGATCCTTGCCTCCGTGTATTGCCACTGCTTCAACTCCTTTCAAGAGGAGATACTCGTGGATGTCGTCAACATCAGCCTTATTCTCACAAAATATCAAGACGGGTGGGGGCGTTTTTTGTAGGCATTCGAGAAGATACACAATCTTCGCCTCCTGCTTCACATATTCGACCTCCTGAATCACATCAAGATTTGCTGCTCCTGCTCTTCCCACGTTGACAGTGACAGGTTTTACCAATGCACTTCTAGCAAAATTTTGGATTTTGGTTGGCATGGTGGCAGAAAATAAGAGGGTTTGGCGCTGAGCTTTGAAGTGGTCAAACACTTCCCTTATGTCATCTTCAAACCCCAAATCCACTAGTCTATCGGCCTCGTCCAATGTTAGGTATCTGCACAACAAGCAAATGCTTGAACATCCACATTTCTAAAAGTAAAAAAGAAAACAAGAAAACTAAATTACTGTTGTACGAGGAAAAACAAAACCTATTGTCCCCACAAGAACACTGAAATAAGTACAACTATCATGAAAGATTTCCATTTGTGCAGTCAGGAAAAAACAAAATAAAATGCAAAAACTAATTAATCAGCAATGTGGAATCATGACTATGCACGTACAATGTCATCATTTCCTCTTAGTGTCTAAGACTTAAAACGCATCAATAAAATGAAAAGATGATAATCACCACTAGCTACAATTGTCAGCCCGTATGTTAATAAAAGAACAAGTATAAATCCATGAAGAGAAGATCTTCTGAAATGGGATGAATCATCAATAGGTGATTAAACCTTCCAATAATGGCTTTGAATATTAACATTAACATGTCATCCTAACCAAAATGCCTTTCATTCAAAAAGTCGGGAGGAACCAGATTTCTAGGCATTTCTAAGCACAAACATTATGTGAGAACATAGAGTGAAAGGATGGCCTCTCAACTTATAATTATGACAAATCTCACTTGGGTAGTCAAAACTCAAAACTACTACGGGAGTGAGCAACCGGTACTAAGGCAATATAATATCAGCAACATAGTAAGTACCAGTAACAGTACATGCTAACACAACAAAATAGAGCTTTCTGGTTCAAAGACAATGCCAAATTTGCACACCAAGAGATAAAAACCACAAGGTTTGAAAAGGAAAGTGCATAGCGGGACCATAAGTCACTTTTCAAAGGTTTCATTAAAATAAAAACATGTACAAGAATTAAGGCAGAATCTTATTCTTAGGCTAGGAGGTGTAACCCTGTACGACCTATAAAACCTACTATATTCTTAGATGAGAACGTCAGAACGATTCAAAGTTATTCTAGTTGCCATATGACCTTATTGGAAGGGATTAACTAATACATAATCAGTAGAAATTATAGAGCTTACCTGCAATTATCAAGGTTCATCTTTTTCTTAGCCAGCATATCCTTTAATCTCCCAGGAGTAGCGACGACAATATGAACACCCTTCTTCACAACATCTAACTGTGATCGCATATCCACTCCTCCAATACAAAGCAAAGGCCTTAATTCTGGATAACCGCATTCTTTCAGAGGAACCAAAAACTCTTCCACCACATCATAGGTCTGCCTAGCAAGCTCTCTTGAAGGGCAAATAATCAAGCCAAAAGGCCCTTCTCCTTGAGCGATAGGCATCATCATCTCCTCCTGCATAGCCACCATGATCAAGGGCAGTACAAAAACCAGAGTCTTCCCCGACCCCGTAAACGCAATACCAATCATATCTCTTCCAGATAATATCACTGGAAGACCTTGAACTTGAATTGGAGTCGGTTGAACAATACCCTTTTCTTTCAATTTCTTCAAAACAGGCTCAGGAAATCTCATATCCTTAAAGTTCTTAATTGGAGGAGGAATATCATCACCATCTACAATAATGTGCCACTGCTTTCGAATCAAATCACAATGCTTTTTTTTCATCCTTCTGATAGGCAATGGCGGCTTCCATCCTGTGAACAAAGGTTCTGTATAAGTGATTCCCTTAGCCAATTCCCGAACAGACATCAGCGTTTTCCTATCCGAAAGGTGCTCGATCATCTCTTTCTCCTGCATCACAGCTTGCTCTGTTGGAGTAACCTCGGGTTGATCCCGCTTGAGCTGAGAAGCTTTGACCAGAAGACTAGGCTTAGCTTCAGCTTGTTTTGATTTTTCAAGCTCATCATCAAGTGCAGAAGCATTCCCCTTGCGCTGGAGTATCTTCTGGGCTTCTATTGCTCTACGCTTTGCCACCGGGACATACTCAACATAATCATCCTCTTCTTCCATGTTAACACTTCCTGCAACGCCAAAATCTACTTTATTTAGCATATTTTTGTATAGTAGACTAAACTGGAACAACTTTAAGAGATTGATAATTGATGCTGCCTTTTAGTTATTCCTTCAAATTCAATAAGCACAAATATTCAGCAAAGCTTCCAACCGACAAAAATCTTAAAAATTAATCAAATTTGGGTAATCCCGACGATAACTGTACAGTTCCAGTCTCAAAGAAGTACATGAGCAAATAAACGCACAGAAAACAGAAAGCTATATGATACGGAAACCTGAGCGATAGCTCCAATTTCACTCAAATTATAGCCAAGAAAAACGAAGTGTCTCCAGGAGAAAATCAGAAGTTCAATCAACAAGCCCTAGTTACTTCAAAATCCAAATATCAGATACATATGCACAAAATTGATGCTAAAAATCACCAGAAATTTAGAATATCAGATTAACGGAAAACACAGATCCCAGTATAAGCAACTATCCATAGATCTGAATCTGTAACAGCTATGCTGAAACCATTGGAGATAAGAAAAAGAAAGAGAAGACACAAACGATGAAGAAGAAGAAGAAGAAGAAGAAGAAGAAGAAGAAACAGGCGTCTGGAGTACACACCTTGGAGAAGCGCGTACAGAGCTTAGCCTGAGTTTAGGATCGGAGCCACGAACGCAGTACCGGCGGTAGAGTGGCGGTGGAGAGAACGCGCGCTTGGTGCTGTGACTGTGAACGAAATAGGTTGGAATTTGGAAATTCGAAATGAACTTGACTTACCAATAATATATTGGGCCCTAATTGGGCTTTGGAAAATATAGAGTCGATGATCCAAAGCCCGTTCTAAAGTTGTCTAAGCCCAACTTAATTAACTCTTAATATCAGTAAACGATCTGTCGTTTTTCGACAGTTTATCCCTTCCCTCCAAAACTGAAACCAAACCACCCGTTGTTCTCAGTAATACCGTTTGGTTGTTCAGAAAGTTACAGAAAAACAAGAGAAAATGACTTTCTAGCATTTTCCTTCATTTTCTCTCCAACCAAACAGCATACCAAACCCTCACTCAAATCCTAAACTCATGGAAGTAGAAGTCAAGCTCCGCCTCCCGGACTCCGCCGCTCACCAGAAACTCTCCGACCTCCTCTCTCCGTTCCACGTCAAAACACTCCTC
>JAYMTK010002778.1:0-13267 GCA_036897405.1 Pelargonium myrrhifolium | reverse complement strand
TCATATGGAAGATGAAAAGTTTGTAGGGATAAGTCCAAAAGTAATGATGATTTTTATGTCTTTATTTAAGGGCAAGAAGGTCATTTAACATCTTTTCTTAATATGTGTGAAAATCTCTAAAACGACACTTATTTTGAAACGGAGGTAGTACTAATTATAACTTATTATAGGGGTATTGTTGGTAGTTCATGCAAAACTAATTTCCTTAATAAGGGAAGAAGACATTTATTTTGAGACAAAAATGTAAGAGAAACATGACCCTTAGTTTGGGACGGTGGGAGTAATTATCATTTGTCATTCTCCAATCTGGTCTCCTTACATGGTTTTTGTGGTATTAAAAATGTATGTTTTCTCCTTCGTATAGTTCAATATTGCATTTTTCATAAATTATTAAGTGAAAAAATGGACTCTACAGTCTAGAGATAAAACCATTATGTTGTCACAAATCATAACCCAAATACCCTTGAATCTAGACGTCCTTTACTCAGGTTATCATCTTTGCTTTGGAAATTTCTGTTATTTTTTAGTCTTTGATAGAAAAGTTTAAATTGGAATCTCGTAGGGTTATGAATTTATAAACTATAATTTGGAATATCTAATAATAAAAAACTTCTTTACCATTAGAAAGAGTGCTGGTTTTCATGATATCTTTTCTTGTGGTCTTCATCTAGGAGATTGGAAGATATATTGGATGCTTTTGCTGATAGAGTCTCCAAACCAAGGCTGTTTCTGACAGATAAGATGCAGATTGCTCTGGGTAAGTTTTGAAGATGCTTTTACCTTTTAATCCATCCACACGAACTTTTACTGACCATTTTTTTTCCTCCGAATTATACCACAAAAAACCTTTTGATGATCTTCGGGTTGTCATTCGAGTACCAATCTGGCTCGGGCACCTTATACAAAACCCTTAACTGTTACTATTTTTTATTTCTCTTTCACAATTTGGCTGGCTTATCATTACTGGCTAACTTATTTGTTCACTTGTTTAACACAGACAAGTTGTTTGTAGCATTTCAACAGCTTGTCTTGCTAAGTTGAGTAGTTGTTGATTTCATTTCACTCAATTGCATGCAGCTGGTGGTTTAGGCCATGGTGTGGCTCATGCTGTGTTTTTCTGTCTTAGCCTTTTAACACCTGCATTTGGCCCAGCAACATTTTACGTTGACAAGTGCTCCCAGATGCCATTTTTTCTTGTTTCTGGTAAGTCCAAGTCATCCTTGTACAAGCCTTTCCATTTGTTTAACTTGTTGGTTAGATCAGCTTAAGGTTTTTTTGAAGTGCACCTTTCTCCGAATAATCAACGTTCCTAAATTGGATAATTGGCAAATAATTTAAAGATGTGCTGGGAACTTTGAGTAAAATCTAACATCTTTTCTTAATGTGGCAGCAACCATTGCTCTTGCATTTGTGACCATCCACACTTTCTCTATGGTTATTGCATTTAATGGCTATGCAGAAGGGAATATGGTGGACAAATATTTTGTACCCATAGTTCATATGGCTGCTGGAATGGTGGTAAAATATGCTTCCTTTTTCTATACTCACTTGTTTCTAACTCTTGTTGCAGTGTCATGCTTCAAGAATCTACGTTGTGTCCTTCACATTTCACAAAGGGGTTGTTCGTTTAATTTTTTGTAAATGCAATTGAAATGCTAGTTAATTTAATTCTCACCCTATGGATGTGAGGAAAGAGATTTTTTTTTCCCACTCGGAACATGCTCTCCAAAAAATTAAATGAACACAAGATTTGCAATTTGAATATATCCAGCATGTCATATTTTCCTAGAAATTCAACGAAAAATAGTCAAACAAGCGGCCGCTTAAGTTGAGTATTTTCCAAAATTGAGAGTGAATCTAGTACAGAAACAATTGTGCATGTGGGAATGAAGTGTTGTAGTTATTCTGTGACTTTCATATTAATTTGAGTTTAGTTTAGTTTTTTTTCCCTACCATTGATTGAATTTGGGCACTTTTACTGGATAAGGGGGAAAATCGTCCAGGAGTGTCATATGTGCTGATTGTTTACCTGCATTTACAGCTCAAACTTCCTCTAACCTCTTTCTCTTTTTGCCCTCTTAGACACTGGTAAATTTTGCATCTGGTGGTTGCGTCATTGGAATTCCTCTGCTCTATTTCATTGCTATCTTGACCTTGTTGCATTGCGGGAAAATGGTATGGAGACGATTATCAGAAAGTCGAAACAGACAGGGTATCTCGTAGTGACTGGCTACATTTGTATAGGCCTTTCTACTGATTTTAGTAGTGGGAGCATTAAAGACCACTTGCCACTCATATTTTGTGAACATTTGTTGTGACCTTGTTGTAGCTCAACAGAATGTGTAGCAATGTATTAAACCTTTTTGGCCAAACCTCTATACATTTCATCTTGATCTATATGTTGCTTGACCAAGAATTACTTACCATGATCTGTTGCTCAACTCTATTTTGTTAAGAATATGTTAGTTTAGTAACTTGCAAGTCTATTTTGCAAAGAATATGTTATTTTTTGGTTATCTAGCTAGCTAGCTTAAGCTTATTTCTTGGCCAGATATAATTAAAATTGGTTCTAGTTTGACAGGAAGTTGCTCTTCAATTTCCCAATATTGTAACCAATTGACACAATTTTCAGCTGATTACAAGATTACAAGATGAAAAAATAAATAAAATAGATGCATCATGCTTATTTTGTATTAGTTCTTGCAGTGACTTTGGATGTGCACTGGCTAGATTCCTAATTCATACTTCATTATTATAAACAAAATAATAATTATAATAAATGAGAATTTTTTAAGTGAAAATAAAAGGCTCCTGATCTATATTATACAAACAGGAACAATGACATTATGAATGACAGTTTAAAATGTAAAGTTTGGGTGAGTTTTGTTGTTCACTTCATTTGAGGAAGAACTTCCAGATGTCTCTGTCAGTCATCTCCTTGATTATATGGACTCCAAAAATGCCTTCTTCATCCACCAGACTTCTCAGTTGCCGCCCCCCATTGTTAAACCCGACATAATTCTTCTTTGTTGCCAAGTATACTACTCCATACGGAGGCCTCAGACACTGTTCGTCGAAAATAAAAACAGGCCAACAAATTAACGATAATAAAGCATTAACGAGGTCACTGAATGCCAATAATGGGAGATTTGAAGCAAAACATCAGATCATGATTTTAGAAGCTTACCTTCTTTATGAGTGCATGCAACCTCTTTAACGAGGTCACGGAGTATGGGATCTCGGTCATCAGAATAACATCATATCCTCCCTCTCCCTGATCTGTATCATTAGCCCTTGCCCATGCCCGACTTCCTGAAAGCTTCCTTGATCGCCTTGAGGAAGATTCAAGGCCTAAGATGCTACCATCTTGGCTACTACATCCATCCATGAAATCCTCCTCGGAGAAGCTCAGGCTCATTCCTGCTGTCCCTTCAAATCCGTCATTCCTCACAACAGATAATACAGTGGGCAGTTCTTCCCACTCCCCAGCATAAAAGTGTACGGCTGGGGCCAGAGTTTGTCTAGATGGAGTCAGGGGACTTTCTGGTTGCCGGCTTTGCCTGTCCCGAGCTTGCTCGAGATTTGCAAGGACATTTGGTATAGTGGTACATCTTATAGTTTCCGCACTAAGGTCTTGAAAATGCACTGTGCAGGCTCCCTGGAAAATAATGAAAAAGAAGAGAAGATTTAGGTCAAAGGTCAAGTTTATTAACTTTTAAAGTCCCAGCTTACACATTTTTTGTTTCTTAACTAGTATGTAAACAGAAGATTGCTCAATCTTTTCCAAATATATCCCTTTTCACTCTCTTTTTCCACATTATTTTTCAAGCGTATTCAATTCAACTATCTTTTATCATGTGGAAAGCCAAGATGGCATCTTTCAAATTTTGCAAGCTTACAGAATCTTTACTCCACAGATTAGGTTAGTACTTAGTTTTTCAAGGATACAAGTATATTCACTCACACAATTTAAACCGAAGAAACAGCTAGCCTACAAAATCACGGTGATCATCCAAGAACACTTCTAAAAGCACCCACAACAATTTTTGTCTAATGAAATGTAATATTTGTACAGAAAATGCGTTTACTTGTCGAAAAAGTCCAAGCAAATCCTTCTAGTCAATAAAAAAATTCACCAACACGCGAAAATTTGAAAACTTTGATGAGTTGTACCTTTAAGCAAGCAAAAATGCCTGGAAGTCCATAGTTGCAACTAAGCTGTAAATCACCAAATAAGAAAATGTCAAGAAAACTTTACACTACCACAAGCAATGCGTGAAATATGAAAAAGTGAAAGGTTTCAACTGCATCACCTCTAGTACTCTTTTGCCTCTAAAGCTCAGCTGTCCATCACGAATCTCATGCTTAAGAACATTAACAAGATCAATCGAGCTATCCCAACATTTCAGATACCCTGCAAAAGCAGATAAATCTCCAGCTTAACTTCAATAATTATTATCGAATAGAAACTAAAGAAGGCATCAAAATATGTGTATTAACCAAATAAAGTTGGTGTTATGTGTACCATCGGGTTTTGTAGATATCATTTCGGAACCTGTGAAACCAATGATATCAGCAACACTAACTCTTCCCTATAAGAGATAGAATAATGAAGCAACAATATTACAACCCTGTCATACAAATCAAATAAAATAACAACAAATATATGCCCAAGTTGTATAATGTTCAAAATTAATCCAACAAAGATTTTATGATAGTGAAAGCACAAAAGGTTGTTTTTCAGAGAAAATAAAAACATCTATCCAAATACATTTTCTCTTGAAAAATCTTCAACACAATCAGTTTATTCATATTCTAACTCAAATGTTTCACCCAGTTATTGCTCCTTTCGAACAAATGAGATCAATACTCAGGTGCCAAGGCAGTGAAAGAATTTTTCTTGGGGAAAAATACTTACCTCAATCTATTTAAAATTTCACTTTGACAGGGGATGATATAAATGCAAACAAGCACAAATGGAGAAACAAATATTTTACGTACCTTAAACACATTGATTCCTTGAAGGTCTACGTTCTCCCCAGCATATTTATAAGGGTGAGCAGCCTGCGAAGACAAAACAAGATTTGCCTGAGTGATAAAGCAGTGTTCGTCTTACCTTTCCCATACAACTTAAAAAGAAACATAATTAGATATTTAATACTCCCTCCGTCTCCGTCCCAAAATGAGTGCCCTGTTTCTCTCAAAAAAAATTGTCTCAAAATGAGTGCCCTCTTTCCTTTTTAAGCAAGTTAGTTATGCATGAATTGTCAATAGTATTCTTATAACAAATTAGTTAGTATTCCTCAACACATTATCATAAGGATACAAAAGTAAATATACCAACCTAACTAACATTTACTTAATTTTTCTCAAAATAGAAACAAGGACGATCATTTTGGGATAGAGAAAGTATTTTCTATATCTTTAACTTTTCCCCAGATGACTCATCTAGAACTTGTTCAGGTGTACTATGAAGTGAATAGCCCCATCCTACTCACAATTTTGTAAAACATTTTATATAGAGATTCATCATTATGATTTAGTGGAGAGATACAAGATTAAGAGCCACTAAATAAAGGCAATACATAAATCTTTTCAATGGTTGTATCCCACATTTAGCCATTTACAATGATATCTCCAGCTCGTTTGCAACAGCCTCATTCAAGACTATGACTTTGTGCTTTTAATAGACCCTTAAAGATGCGATTAAGGACCAACCTTTGAAGGAACAATTTCAACAGCAGGTGTAGGGAGATGAACATCTCTCTCCGAAATGGTGGACATGCTTTGACTTCCTCGATCCTGGGGAACCAACCCAGGTAAGCACTGTGCAAGTAACGCTGGTGCACGCATTGGCATCGAGCCTGAATTTTCTGAAACTGGAGAAAGAACAACTAGGAATTGATGGCACCTGAAACTAATATTGTGAAAAATGTTATTGAGAGAAACTAAACCCAAGTATAAATATAACCCATTTCAACAAGAACCAATGCATAAAAAAATCAAACTCGAGATAATCATGATTGCATAGAACAAAATGATAAGAGACGCAGAGCTCAAAGGAACCAAATTTGCAATTTCATGACCTACCTTCTAATGATTTCATGAACTCTATACATACACAATAACGAAAAGTTGTAGGAAAAAGGAACCGTGCTAAAATAAATGCCATCCTTAATCAACAAAAACCAAGAGAACTATTAGAAATCCAACAATCGAGCACCAATTAAGAAGCTAATAATCACTGATCACAACTGCATAAGAAACTCAAACAAATAATGAAAAACACACCCAAATCTTCAACAACATGCTAATATCTAAGCTTAAAATTTTAAAATTTATAAACAAAATAACACCAAACCAAACCACACATTTGAATATAAAATTAAACTTAGTAATAAAATCAGATGCAGCAAATGTTCAGCCAGAAGACCAGAAAAATCTAAAACCAATACATATTGACAAAAAATAAACTAAAAAACATTCCTGACATGATTACACATGGTATCAAACACAGTATCAGGAAAGGAACAGTAGAAATGTTATCACCCATTGAAAAGATTGAAAATTGTGGAAATTTACACTTACCCATGTCACCAATTACTTAAAAAAAAAAAAAAAAAACCAAAAGCCAATTCAATAGTATTAATAGCCGTAGATAACTTCCAAAATTCATGAAAGTTTTGATTTTTCTCTCGAAAATGACACACAAAACGAACTCGAATCATCAATTTCATCGGATATCATAATCTAGAAATGAAAACATAAATCAATTGTATCAGAGAATTGGTAAAGTGAAACCATGAGATAACAGAGAAGGCAGAACGTACCCACAGAATGAATAATCACCGGAACTCTGAAAGGAAAATGAAAATTAAGACGGACCCTTTTGAATATATAATCAAAAGGATCGCAAGGATCACCAAAATACTGAAATTTCAGAGAAAAAATCGTTTCCCACGAAGTCAAAGGATTAGCAAAGTCCGCTCAAAGAGAAACAAAGAAGCTTCGATTCAGACTTAGCACTGTAACAGTGCCAATTCCTATGTTGCCCCTCTATTTTCATGTTATCTGGCAATTGCCATCATCATCCCCAATCTGTATCATTTTAATATTTTTCTTAAATTTACCAACATCCATTAGAATAAGCGGTTTAAGACACTTGTATTTTACTTAAAGGTCTCATGTTCAAATCTTGATATCAGGAGTGTGTTGATATTGTTTATAAAAAAATTATATATAGTATTTTCTTAAATTTATAAGGTTTTTCTTTTCTTCCTCAAGAAGTATAATGTTTAGGTTAAATGCTTTGAGACCCCCTTGGACTTGGTCGAATTTTATGTTTAGCTCTCGATTTATTTTTTTATTTATAAAAAATAATGAACATGCACTTGTAATTTTTTTGGATTTGGTCCAAACAACCTGCTACTCCCGATTTTGACCGCCACGCCACTCGCGCCTTCCACCATGACACTGCCACGCCAAACCCTCCACCTCACCCTTTACCTTTCTTCTTCACCTAATCTCACCTACATCACACCCCCATCTTCTTTCTGTAACCCAAAATCCTACATTCCTCTTTGCTCCATCAACCATTTTCTTCTGCAACTCCAAATCTCAACCAAACCATGACAAATCCAACAAGGCGAATGGGGGAGAAGGAGAGGGTTGCGTTTCTCCGGCGAAGGCGGCGAGCGACATGAGGCAAACAGGGGAGATAGAGCAGAGGGAGGAGGTGAGATCGACAGACCTATCCAACGAGGTTCACCTATACGGTCACTCCTCCGATTTTTCCAAAAAATTCCTCCGATTTTCCCGAAAATCCCTCTGTTTTGTTTCCGAGAAAACGCTAGAAAAAAACTTACATTTTCTTGGGAATCAAACGGAAAACAATGCATTTTTTACTTAAATTTCTAGGTCAGTGATTGATAAAAGTTGTTTCTTTGGTGCAGAGAATGGAGGCTAGGGCACCAATTTCAAGGGGCATGAGAATTTCCTGTGTGAAGCCACAAATGATAGCTATGGAATTTGACAATTTTTATTGTTGTTTTGTTGTGAAATTTTCTGATTAACTTGATTGTTGTTTTTGTCTTGGTTAGTCTGATTTTTCATGATTTGATGTGAGTTTGTAAAAAAAAATGTTTGAGTGTATGTTTTCAGAGTTGTTGATTTTGAGTCATAAATTGGTGTTTGTATTGAATAGTGTTGATTTTTTTTTTTTTAATAAAAATTTGGAGAATCTAGATTCCGGTCGCCGAAATCTAGGTTTTTTCAGAAACGAAGAACAAAGGAAGAGGAAGAAGAAGAAAAAGAAGAAGGGTGAAGAAGAAGGTCTAACGTGGAAGGAGAGAGTAACGTGGCAGTGCCACAGTAGAAGGCGCGAGTGACGTGACAATCAAAATCGGGAGTAACAGGTTGCTTGGACCAAATCCAAAAAAATTACAAGTACAAGGTTGTTTTTATAAAAAAAATGGACTGAGGGCTAAACGCAAAATCTATCCAAGTTCAGGAGGTCTCGAAGTATTTAACCCATAATGTTTTTTACCCTTGTTGATGGATAGCATTACTAATGAGAAGAAAAAAAGAAGTAAAAAGTTATGATTAAAGACTCAATTAAGATAGTGAGGAAATACCTACTTTTATTCGATACTTATATATGTTCTAATGAATTTGTGTCTTGATATTAGTTGAGTCACTTTTTTTTATTTTTTGAACAAAGTGAGAGATTTTATTAAGAATCACTTTGCAATGAATCAATCACCTGAGCGGGACAATCATTCCCAACCCAGTCTGCCAAGCCCACAACTGACAATGAGGTCCTAGCAAGATTATGCGCTACCCGGTTCGCAAACCGGTTTACAAAGACAAAATCAATAAAAAGGAAATTTAAAGACATAGATAAGATGTCACTAATAATAAGTCCAAAGGCACTGACATCAACAGCCTCCCCTCCCGACTTAATCGCGGAGATGACCCCCTGCGCATCCGATTCGACCACCACCGTCCCCCACCCCTTCAACAACACCCAGCTAAGGGCCTCCCTTATGGTAAGCGCCTCCACCATCCTAGGCTCCATTAAACCATCCCAGCCGACTTGGCCTCCACCCCAACAGTTCTTGTGCCAGTCTCTCACAATCCAACCGCCACCCGACCTATTCGAATGGGCAAAACAGGCCCCTTCGGTATTGATTTTCAGACAGCCACTTCTCGGGGGACTCCATTTTTTTGGCTAGCCTGCGCACCGCCCCCCCACAGCAGCTCTCTACGGCTTCGACCGGGCAGCCCTCCAAGCTGAGAACACAGAGCTTCCCATGCGACAAACATCATCTGCCGAGTTCCAAGCTCTCTCCCATACCCCAGTATTTCGAGACTTCCACAGGGCCCAAGACCAATACAACACTTTCTCGACTAAGTCGACTTCCTTCCGCTCAAAGATATTCAGCAGCCAATCGCCAAAGGAGATGGCCGAAAAACACATGCCTGCCAAACCGATTCTGCTCCACACTTGACGAGCAAAAGAACAGTACAAAAAAACGTGGTCCACAGTTTCCAGATGATCACAGCAGCGCGGGCAGTGTCCCAGAACCACCACACGCCGACCCAATAGCCGATCCCGCACAGGGAGGCAACCCGACAAGGCCCTCCGGAAAAAATGCTTAACCTTTGCTTGAACATTGGCAGACCAAACCAGCTTCCACAATGGTGTGCCACCATGCACCCCTGGGTTCTTAGCAATAATCTCATAACCCGACTTAACCGAATACCGCCCGTCCTTTGTGTAAGCCCAACACCACACATCCGGCATGATCCGAGGACTAAGACGGATTTGACAAATGTCCTGACAAACATCCCTCGGGAACAAGGCATGCAATTTTTGAACGTCCCAATCACCCGTCGAAGAAACACGGAGGGAGCCCACCGTAGAAAAATCAGAAACCGTGACAACCATAGTAGAACGCAGCGGTGGGACAAAACCAGGTGTTCGGGGAACCCACGGGTCAACAAATGGGTTCATCGTTGAACCCGAACCCACCCGCTTAAAACTCCCCGCGCGATAAGAGCCTGAGCCTCCCTGATACTACGCCAAATATAACTCGGATTGGATCCGATTGGCGCAGAAAGAGCATAACAAGATGGAAAATACCTGGCTCGAAAGACTCGACTGAGCAGCGAGTCCGGGACAATTAACATTCTCCAAAGCTGCTTACCGAGTAGGGCTAAATTAAAACTTCTAAAATCCCTGAAACCTAGCCCCCCATCGAGCTTATCACAGCACAGTGCATTCCAAGTCCTCCATACAATACCCGAAGTGTTATTCTTCCACAAATACGCGTTGAGAATAACCCCGAGCTTATCCGTTATGGTCTTCGGGACTAAGTACACCCCCATAGTGTAAGCCGGGAGTGCCTGAGCCACCGCTTTAAGAATGACCTCCTTACCCCCTTGGACAGTGCCTTGTTGCACCAAGAAGCTACTCGAGACCTTACCCGGTCCACAATAAAATTAAATTCTTGAACCCGACTACCTCCCTTGAGCACCGTCACACCTAGATAATCTTTGAAAGCGGGAGTTAAGGCCACTCCAAGAGCTGCCGAGATCTGGTTCCTCAAACCCAACTCTGTATGCGGACTCACAACAACACTGGACTTGTGGAAGTTTATCTGTTGTCCTGAGTTCCGCTCGTAAACCTGAAGTATATCTTTTATAACGTTAGCTTAGGAGACCTCAGCCCGGAAGAAGATAACAGCGTCATCTGCGAACAGGAGATGTGATATCCCCGGTCCGCCTCTCGAAATGCGACACTCGTGAAGCAAGCCCCTACTGACCCGATCCCGAATCAGAGTAGATAACCCATCAACACAAATCAGAAACAAATACGGGGAGAGCGGGTCCCCCTGACGAAGACCCCTATGCGGAATGAACTGCTCCGAGAGGGCATTTCCGAATTCAACCCGAAAACGCACAGACGTCACGCACTGCATCATCCATCTGATCCACTTGTTCCCGAAGCCGAGCGCACGAAACATCGATTCTAAAAATTGCCATTCGACGCTGTCATAAGCCTTGGCGATATCCAATTTCAGTGCTCCCCAAACCGAGCCAAGACGAGGACGCGTACGAATATAATGCAGCAGTTCGTTTGCAAGAAAAATATTATCGGAGATCAATCTCCCCGGAACGAACGCGCTTTGACAATCCAAAATTAGAGAGTGCATGATGGGCTTGAGACGGTTAGCCAAGACCTTCGATACCATCTTATACAGGACATTACACAGCGCGATGGGGCGGAGGTCCGACAGTGATTGAGGCTGAGCCTTCTTTGGGATTAAAACCAGGTTTGTATCGTTCACTCCGTCCGGGAACTTTTCGTTACGAAGCTAATCCACGCCCTCCTTGACAATATCAGTCCCCACAACATGCCAAAAGGACTGATAAAAGCCCGGATTCAGGCCATTCGGGCCCGGAGCCTTATCCGAGAGCATGGAGTCAAGAGCTTGCTTAAACTCAGCTGCTGTAAAATCAGCCTCCAGAGCCGAATTTTGCGCCGCTGAGACACGAGGTGATATGAGCTCCGTCACCTCAGAGCCCGCGCAGCCGACCGATCGAAAGAAGCCTTCAAAGTGCTCAGCCAACATATTCCTTATTTGATCCGACCCATGGAACTCATTCCCATTACTATCATGCAAAGAGTCAAAGGTATTGCTTTTTTTACGCACAGAGACGGCTCGATGAAAAAATTTCGTGTTATTATCACCCTCGGCCAGCCATGCCGTCTTAGCTCGTTGCTTCCACATTTTTTCTTGCTTACTCAAGAGCTCAAGATAGTGCAGCCTGGCCTCCTCAGCTTTCAATTTCCCGAAACCATCCGTTCGCTTGCTCAGTCGATTTAATTCGCGTTCTGCGTTACGGACCTGAATTCCCAGCAACTGAACCGAGGACCTACCCCAAGAAGACAATGCTGAAACACAAGACTCAACTTTCTCATTAATTGACTGCCCCCTCCATCCCCTCCGGACCGCATCCTCACAACCATCCTCAGTGGCCCAGAAATTCTCGAATTTAAAACGGTAAGCCCGAGCATCGCTGGAACGTTCCGGACCTATAAAGATTGGACAATGGTCAGATGTAGTGAAAGCCAAGTGACTCACCTTCCAATCAGGAAACATACCACGCCAACTATCCGACGCGAAAGCCCTATCCAACCTTTCTTCAACAGTTATACAAGCCCCACGCCCCTTTCTCCATGTGAAGTCATAACCTGTAAAGCTAAGATCCGTCAACCCCGAGTCCAAAACAGCATTACTAAAACCTTCAATAAGAGCGGGAGGTTGAGGAGCACTACCTCCTAATTTTTCATGTCCACTTAAGAGGTCGTTAAAATCACCTGCACAAAGCCAGGGAATATCCGAGCTTGCCACCCATTCCCGGATCCGGTTCCAAGAGTGCACTCTTCGTGACCTGTCCGGTTCACCATAAAAGCCTGTCACACGCCACTGACCCCAAATAGAATGCGTAACTGTAACATCAATAAAATACCTGGTACTGTTGCTAAGGGATACTTGAACCCGATCAGCCCACAAAAGAGCCAAGCCGCCGTTTCTCCCAACGCTATCAACCGAAATGCATGCATCCATACCCAGCTTCTGTCGAATTCCCTCAATACTAGCTTTGTTCATCATCGTTTCAATCAGAAAAACAATATCCGGCCTCTTATCGCGCACTAAGTTGCGCAAGACTTGAATTGTACGTGGGTTGCCAAGCCCCCGACAGTTCCATACTAAGAGACTCATTGGTTTGGGCAGACCTGAGTTCCCAGGTCTGCCGAATCCACGTTTTTTTGCACTGTGTTTGAAAGAACATCCATTCCTGCTCTCCTACGTTTGGCTGCACATGAAATAGCCTCTTGAAGATCCTGCTCATCCTGAATCATTGGCAAAATCGGATCGGAACCCACTGACAATTGAACCCCCGAGGGTATCGGATCCCATGGTTCCTCCGGTCCCGAGCGCAACCATTTAACCCCTGCAGTCGAATCTCTTCCCCTTGGAGCATACAACCAGCTACCAAATGCCCTTTCTGGGCCCGAGTTAGCTACAGCCAGGAAACGAGCACAGAATTTCTCGATGTGGCCTAGCAAACCACAATAATAACAAAACGTAGGCAACCTCTCATACTGAAAAGAGACCTGAGACATCCCAATGCCTGGAAAATTTAGTTTGACCTTTCGCCGAAGAGGTTTGCGAACATCAAACTTGACCCTCAGACG
>JAYMTK010002777.1:0-13268 GCA_036897405.1 Pelargonium myrrhifolium | reverse complement strand
ATATTGACACATGTCACGCATACATAGCGCCACATGTCGCACAAATAGTGTGTGACTTCCCTTTAATATATATATATATATTAGATTAATAAAGGTTTAATGTGTATATAACCAAATTCTTAAAAAGAATTTCCTTTAAAAAAAACTTAAAAAGAATAAATTGACCAGTTATTTTGATATTTTTTCTAAAGAATATAGAGCGCTCACGACTCACCGTGAATAAAGAAAGTAATAATTATTCATTTTATGTCGTTTGACAATCAATCTTTGACTCCAAATGACTATTGATTATGATATTTTGAATCGAGACATTCAATTTCGATATAATCAACACTTAGCTTATTGAAATGATCATTGGTGCATTTAATCAGTGGTGATAACAATCATGATAAAATAATTCTACAGAGCGTATATGCATGTAGTCAAACATCAGATGTACAAATCGAGATTCAATCATCGATTCATTTTTCTTTCGAAAAGTTCTCGCGTTAATTATGAAATTAAGTGTATGTATTTATTTGTACGATTAAGTGATCCATAAATGAAGTCAAAGGAACCTAATTAATTTATTTGGGCCATATATGCACTAAGTTTATGATAGCAACTAATGAAATATATGTCATTATAATTGAAATGAATGATATGGTTTTCTATGGATAAGTAATCAAATGTATATGCTTTCGGCGGGAACGACGACAAAATACTATGTGTATAAATTCAGAGAACCTTGGGTGGAGGAAGAGTATGTATTTAATCAAGGGGTGACCATCATTTGTTTTGGTGTGCTAAGGATAAATTATTAGTACTTAACTAATAAGCTTAAACATAACTTTGGTCTTTTGGTCTAAAAGTTTGGTGTATCTATAATCATCAACTCTTTACATAAAAAAAGAAACAATAATATTAGGGTTTGAGTGTGGAGGCCGCGGTGGCGGTACAAGGCGGTCTTCTCTTCTTTGTGTGAGAGCTTTTTTCTCCTATTTTTAGGAGGGGTGAAGTTTTAGCTAAGTTTTGTGCTTCTAGGGTTTGTGTGCGGAGGAAGGTAGTGGCGGCATGGGCTTCAAAGTAAGATTTTATGGGGGTGTGCTACGTAGGCTATCTACGGTGTTGAAAAACACTAGAGGAGTGACAGTAACGACAAGTGTACGTTGAGGCATCACCGTACCGGCGAGGCGAAAGGGGAAGGCGGCAGTACGACATGGGAACAGGTGCGGCGGCGGTGTGGTGGTGTGGCTTGGGTATCGCGGTGGTGTAGGGCCTCAAGGAGGTCGGAAAATAGTGATTGTGTCAGACCTCTTGCGAAATCCTGCAAGAGTTGTTGAGTTGGGTGAGATTGTTTAGGGGGGAGACGTTTAGGTAGGAGCCCTAGATTGATTGTTCTCTCGGATTTTGCTTTGCTTAGGTTTGTTTGGTCTGTCCTGTAGCTGTCATGTAGGAGGGTGGGTCTAAGCGGCAGTGGGCCTTTTATGCTTGACCCGGTTTTTGAGAGTATGTTCCTCTTAAACAGTTTATACCAGCTTTTGCTTGGAATTAATAGAATAGTTTTTGGCTGATAAAAAAATAATATAAAAAACAAAATAAGTCGTACGTAAAGACCGTCTATCTTATACTTCATCTATTCCAAAATAAATGCTATTGTTTCTATTTTGAGAAAAATTAAGAATAAGTTAGTTAGTGTGATATATTTATTCTTGTATCTTCATGATCATGAGTTAAGGACACTAACAAACTTGTTATAAGACAAACACCCATCAGGTGATTTAAGACGCTTGGATCAGAGATCTCAAGTTCAAGTCTCATCATGAGTATTAAATACTATTGAAAATTCATCAATAACTAAGTTACTAAAAAATGAATGATGACACTCATTTTAAGACAAAAACTAATAAGATTATGATATATTATTAAAAAGATTGAATATGATGGAGCGGGTCATCAATTAAACTTAAACAAAGATACTCTTACACTCAATGAAGCGCTTGTCCACACAATCACGAGTGTGTATGTGTGATAATAAATATATGTGTCACGTATTTATTAATTTGATTTAATCTAAGCGAAAAAGATTATGATTGAGATCATCTTCTCCACTACAAACAATACATTATGAATGGATTGATAATTCCATTGGTTAATAAATAGTTTTATAAGTGGAAGTAGACTAGCCATTGATCGATGTTACCCAAAATTTAAAAACAAGTCCGGTCAATGAGAAGTTGACACATATGTAAGGAGACCACGTTGACATCGAGATAATCTAAGCAAAAATGCTACAACGTCATAGCACCAGAAGCATGTTTCTGAAACCCGAAAGCTCGGACAAAGCGGTCTCGTATGCCTTTTGGAAGAGAAAACAAGCCTATGTTCGAGTATCTCCGAGCTTGTCCAAGGCCGAGACAATCATCGTGAGAATTATGAAACTTGATACTCATGGACAAAGTATAAAATTTGAAACTTAACTTACAAATTGACCTAAAACTGAATTGTCAGTATCCCCGAGCTTGCCCAAAGCCGAGACAAGCATCGTGAGAGTTATGAAACATGATACACATGAACCAAGTATAAAATTTGAAACTTGGCTTGCAAATTGACCTAAAACTGAACTGTCAGTATCACCGAGCTTGCCCAAGGCCGAGACAAGCATCGTGAGAGTTATGAAACAAGATACTCATAGACCAAGTATAAAATTTGAAACTTGACTTGCAAATTGACCTAAAATTGAATTGTCAACACTACAACATACACATAAGATTCATTACTCTACATTTATTTTTTTTAGTTATGAAACATGATACACATGGACAAGTATGTATTGAAGTATGATAAACACAAACATTTACATGTAACCGCACATAATAATTAGTATTCTCACACATTTTTTGCATTATATCAGGAGATTCTTAAGAGTTAAGAGTTACTATGTTGTTGTCTCTTGCACAATATGCATGTGATATACCCAAAAATATGTCTTGTTGTTATTAAGACAAAAGAAATTCAGACCAAATAAAGACAACAAAAACACATTATAATGACTATTTGATGTCACAAATATTTAAAATGTAGCATTTACTTTTTGTGTGCATATAATCACACATGTTTTTGATGAAAAAGATGACTCACTCACACATACATATAATATATAAATACATACAAACAGATACATGAGAATAAATAATCTAAAACTGAGGTTTTTGTCACTAATGTTTATAAGCTGAATTAATCAAAATATGACATTTTATTCAATTTTTCTCGTATACACATGGTGATGTATCCGGTAATTGTAATAGGGATAAAAATCTCATTGACCACTCATTAAAATCTTGTTTTCCTTTTACGTATAATCATTACTCTATAGCAATATATAAATAACTTAACCAAAATTTATGTTTTGTAATGAATACGATTTAAAATAGGAAAGAGTTTATGCAAGTCCATACTCTAAATTTAAATTTCTTTACTATGCTTGGGACAAGTAAAGATTTTGAAGAATTTATCAGAACAAAAATATTAGACAAACACAAAAAAAAAGAAGATTAATTGCATCCTAAATAGCTATATTTTGCATCATAGATATGTGAATGCACTAGTTTTTTGTGTGATGAAAAGACTAAGATTTAAAAGGAGAAGAAGAATCTTTGACTACCACAAAAAAAAATGATTAATTGTATCCTAAATAGCAATAATATGCATTATAAATATGAATGCATTGTTTTTTTGTAATTTTTTTTTAAAAGAAATTAAGTACACAAATATAATTATACAAAGTAAGAAAATATTAAAAATAACATAAATTGATTACAATTTTTTTTATCCGAACATTGAAAATGATATTGAAATTTGATACATGCTAATGAATCAAAATATACAACTAATAATCTAAAATGTACAAAAGTTTTAATTTATATCAATTGACTGATATAAAGTTATATCAGTTACACTAATAAGATGGTGACACCTTATTTAAAATATGGATCCGGACGGGTCGCTTCACTCCCACAAATTCACTTGGGCGGGTATAAGTGATTTTAAATGAGGTGTCATCACCTAATTGACTTTGTTAAGTTGCAATTGATATAACTTTATATCAATCAACTGATATACATTTTACCCAATGTACAAATATTAAACCAAAATATACATATTTTAACTCTCAAGTGGCAATAAACTTTTGAATCTAAATGTTAGAATAAAATGACTATAAAACAAAGAGTTTAATATATATCAGTTGACTGATATAAAGTTATATCAGTTGCACTAATAAGGTAGTGACACCTCATTTAAAATCATGAATCTGGACGGATCGCTTCGCTCTCCCAAATTCACTTGGGTGGGTATAAGTGATTTTAAATGAGGTGTCATCACCTCATTGACTTTGTTAAATTACAACTGATATAACTTCATATTAGTCAACTGATATACATTTTACTCTAAAACAAAATATATGCCTACAATTCTTTTCATTTTGAGAAGAAAAAAAAATACAAAAAAGTCCAACTAAATATAAATGAGTAAGAGAAGAAAATGATAAAATTAGCCTTTTTTATTTATATAAATTGTCAGGCTCGGATCCAGGTTCGGTTTAGCTTTTCCCAGCAATATTATACAGACAGAGAGACACAAGGAAAATTGAGCGAGAAAGTGAGAGAAAATTTTCTATTTCTCTCTATTTTCTTCCTCCAATCTTCATATTCGTCTTTGCCTCAACCCCCCTAAATCTCTGTCTGTTTTTCTCATGTCTTTGAGAATTTTTCATCGCATTTTCTTTCAAAACCTGCACTAGAATCGGTCTGTGTGCATTTTCAGGTTTCGTTTTTCTGACCCATTCGCTTCTGGGTAGGAATCTGAATTCGATTTTGTGCAGTACATTTTCTGGGTTTGAATTATGAGTCAGAGATTTTCAAAGGCAACGGCCTGAATCCGATTTTTGGGTCTTTTTTTTTTCCTGGTTAATTGAGGTGAGGTGTGTGCTGCAATGGCGGGGGAGGAATTGTTGCCGTTCTCTGTGGCGGCTGTAGTGGAGGAAGTTCTTGCGATACAAGGAAAGAGATTAAGTGACATTAATTTGGCTTCGAGGAAGGCTGAGGAAGCTTGTATGATCATCGACCTTTCTTTATTTTCTAGATATTGTTTTTGCTGAATGTTTTGTTGTCTGTCTGATGAACTAAAAGCTTAATTTCTTCGATTTGTAGATAATGCTTATGATTCAAGTTTGTGGGTTTTGGAATTTGTTTGATTCGGTTGAATTTGTTATTTGTGTGACATTCTTCAGTTTCTTGGCTGTTACAATTGTTTGGCTTCGAGGAAGGCAGAGGAAGCTTGTATGATCATCGAGACATCAACCTTTCTTTATTTTCTAGATATTGTTTTTGCTGAATGTTTTGTTGTCTTTCTGATGAACAAAAAGCTTAATTTCTTCAATTTGTAGACAATGCATATGATTCAAGTTTGTGGGTTTAGGTTGTTGGGTTTTGGAATTTGTTTGATTGAGTTGAATTTGTGCAGAAGTTCTTCAGTTTCTTGACTGTTTCATTAATTGTTTGGATATTGATTGAGATTTTGATATTCCTCATAAAGAAAAGTTTGATGGGTCTAAGAGGGAAAATAGTTTAAATCTTTAAAAGAAAACTTTGGACAATGTTTTTTTGCAGCCTTAAGGAGGTATGAAGCCACGGAGTGGCTGAGAAAGATGGTTGGTGTTGTTTTGGGCAAAGATTTGCCGGCTCAGCCTTCTGAAGAACATTTCAGGCTTGGGTTGCGAAGTGGAATAATACTTTGTAATGCTCTCAACAAGGTTCAACCAGGTTCAGTATGTAAGGTATAACAAGTTTTGGTAATCTTTTTCTGTTTGTTTATTGGCTTATTGTTCAGTTATGGTTGTATTGACAGTCTTTTTGCTCTTAGGTCGTTGAAGCCCCTTCAAATGATTCTGTTCTTATTCCTGATGGGGCAGCTTTATCTGCGTACCAGTATTTTGAAAATCTTAGGAACTTTCTTGTAGCTGTGGAGGAAATGGGACTTCCAACCTTCGAAGCTTCCGATTTAGAAAAGGTATAGGTGTTGCTTTTGTGTAGTTTCCTTTAATAAAACTGGAAGCCTGAGAGGCTCCATCATGCAAATTTCTGTTTTAATGCACCGAGCTAATTCTTAGAAATGGTCCTGATGGATCAATATGGCTCACCCATACGCATCACTTTGAACTTTCTTTACTTGTAACTTTCAGGGTGGAAAAACTTCAAGGGTTGTCGATTGTGTCCTAGCACTTAAGTCATATAGTGAATGGAAACAAGGAGGTGGAAATGGCTCTTGGAAGATGGGTGCTAATCCAAAGCCAATCAACTTCGCGAAACCGTTTGTTCGGAAAAATTCAGAGCCTTTCATGAAATCAATCTCAAGGGCACCATCGTTGAGTGAGAAGTCTATGGATGGTTTGTCTAACGAGCAGTCTTCATACAGTGATCTGGGCCTAGACTTAAGTGAAGCTGTTAGTATGCTTTGCTTTTCTTACTCTCTTTTCTTCACATTTTTAAGCTCCTATCAAATATGAAAGAGCAGTAAAAATTTGCTAATTTGTATTGTAATTTGCAGAGTGCTCGTTCCATGAATGCGCTAGTTCGCTCCGCTCTTTTAGACAAGAAGCAAGAGGAAATTCCATTTGTAAGGGTCCTTGTATATATTCCTTATTAATGATCTTTGTGCCTTATCCTAATATGAATGGAGATCCCGAAGAAACTGTTAAGCTGTATGCATTACAATGTGGTGTGCTGAACACATATACATATGGGAGTTAACAAATCATTTACCTATTCCATTGGGAGATTCTTCTATATTATATCAACTTACTTGTGTGATATTAACCATCAAATAAAGCACTCTTCTATGTTATAGAAAACCATTTTCCTAACTGGTTTTGAGCACTTCTCACTGCAACTGATTTTTCAGTTATTATTCTTATTTAAGAGGTACAAATACTGATTGATTGTTTGAAACAGGTTGTGGAATCTATGCTAAACAAGTTTGTAGAAGAGTTTAAGCGCTGCTATAGTAGTCAAAATGATCTGGTAAGCAGCGTCATCTGTGATTGTTCGTGAGAGTGACAGGATGGTAAAAAATAGGAGTTCTTGCTATGTTTTGAATTTTATGTTCTTTCTAGCTGTCTTCATGTAGAACAACCATTTTTGATTGAGAGGCCTTTTTTCCTTATTGAAATGGACATTTCATCAACAGAGCAATCATTTCTTCTAATCTGGCAGATGAAAACAACTTCAAAGGATACAGCAGAGTCTAGTCTGAATGGGGATGCTTTCAAAAGGGACTGTCTTGATGCAAAGGTACATGTTTTATAAAGTCGAACAAATTGGATGTATTTGGATGATACGCCATCATTCAACTGAGTTAGTAAATTGCTCTGTATCAGGAACTTGAGCAGGTCCAATCTTCTTCTGATGCATTGAGAAATGCGGAAGAAATAGCTGATGCACAAGCTCAAGAAGAGGCGACGGATGATCTAGATGCTGTACAAGTTCAAGAAGAGAAAATGGATGAAAAAGGAGCTCCACAAGTTCAGGAAGAGGAATATGTCAATGAAAATTCTCAAACATGTAATCATGATCAAGCTTCAAAATTGCAGCTTATGAAGCAAATAAAGCTGGTTGAAAAACAACAACAAGACATTCAGGTAACCTGATGATGTCATACTGGTTATAAAAATATTGTAACCTACTATAAGGATGTGATTTGTGATTGGTGTTTGATGCCCTGTAGGAATTGAAACACACTCTACATGCTACAAAAGCTGGAATGAAGCTTTTGCAGATTAGCTACCAAGAGGAGGTCTGCACTCTAGGTAAATGTAATTCTATGTTATTTTCAGGGTTTTTTAAAAGAGAAATTATGTATCTCATACCTAGCTTCACTTGTTAGGTAAGCATTTGCGCAGCCTATCTCATGCTGCTTCAGGATACCAGCAAGTTGTTCAAGAAAACCGCAAGTTATACAATCAAATACAAGACCTGAAAGGTAAAGCTTTTGGCGACTTCATGTCTAATTTTGTGATTTTGTTTATGCAAAATGATTTTGTGAGCAAGAATTAGTAGTTATCTATTATGTTGGATCAGGAAATATTAGAGTATACTGCCGAGTGCGACCCTTCATTTCTGGGCAATCAAATCGCGTAAACGTAGTTGATCACATCGAGGAAGGAAACATTGTGATTAATACTCCTTTGAAATATGGAAAAGAGGGGCGGAAATCATTTACTTTCAACAAAGTATTTGGTCCTTCTGCAACCCAAGGTAACTTCGTGTGTTTGTGTGTGTTTATTCATAAAGAGTATCAGCATTTTCTCATAACATCCCCTGATCTCCTGAGCTTAAATTCCCCTGCAGCGGAGGTATTTTCAGACATGCAGCCTCTTATTCGATCAATCCTAGATGGTTACAATGTTTGTATATTTGCTTATGGCCAAACAGGATCAGGAAAAACTCACACTATGGTAAGTACATTATCACTGCAATATTGATAAGATTATTCATTGGATATAGTGCTGACTGATTTGTAATTTTTCAATAACTTGTACCATTTTTGTTGATTTTTTGTCCACAGACTGGACCCAAGGAGCTTACAGAAGAAACTAGGGGAGTAAACTACAGGGCATTGGGTGATCTATTTCTTCTCTCGGAACAGAGAGCAGACCTAATGTCCTATGATATTACTGTTCAAATGATGGAAATTTATAACGAGCAAGTTAGGGATCTCCTTGCACCAGATGGAAGTAACAAAAAATATCCTTAGTGAAATTTCCATTATAACATTTTGTCTTGTCCAGTTTGTGTTTGTGCTTGTGGTCTTAACTCCTGAATACATTAGAAATCCGCAACAGTTCTCAAAACGGAATTAATGTACCAGATGCAAACCTTGTACCTGTCTCATCAACAGCTGATGTTATAAATTTGATGAACCTTGGGCATAAGAATCGTGCTGTGAGTTCTACAGCTATGAATGACCGGAGTAGTCGTTCTCATAGGTAATGACAATGTTTTTTGAGTCTAACGTGGAGCAGGAATATTTTCAAATTTATCTTTTGAACTAGATTTTGTAGTTTTAGCATCCTAATTATAACAGGCTAATCATGTTGATTTCTTCAATAAGAATTCCCTTCGAATATATGTTGTGAACTTATGACTAGCAAATCCATTTTCTGTCCTGAAAAAGCTAAACTTTGGTATCCATATATGTAGCTGCCTGACAGTTCATGTTCAAGGAAGAGACCTGACATCTGGAAATGTTACTCGTGGTAGTATGCATTTGGTTGATCTGGCTGGAAGTGAACGGGTTGACAAATCGGAGGTTACAGGAGATAGATTAAAAGAGGCATTACATATAAACAAGTCTCTTTCTGCATTAGGAGATGTGATTGCCTCTCTTGCTCAAAGAAGTCCACATGTTCCCTACAGGAACAGTAAGCTCACACAACTACTCCAAGATTCGCTGGGTAAGATTTAACTCATAATGCCCCATAGCCTACAAATTAAAGAGCCACTTTTCTTTATTTTCTCCTATGCATTTCACCCCCTCAAAAATGTTATGGTCACTCCCTATATTATATCAGGAGGACAAGCCAAGACACTCATGTTTGTTCACATCAGTCCGGAGCCTGAAGCTGTTGGAGAAACTTTAAGTACACTCAAATTTGCTGAACGAGTTGCTACTGTAGAACTTGGTGCTGCTCGAGTTAACAAAGATGGTGCAGATGTGAAAGAGCTTAAAGAACAGGTACTTATGCCTTTGTGCCCGTATAGAATGTGTGTGTGTGTGTGTGTGCAAATGTGATTTCTTTCAGTGGACATGTCTTAGAATCCTGCATTGTTTTTGTCAATTCCTTGTTTACGTTTAAACAACAAATTTCAGAATCCTGGTCTTTGCTTTGTCTTTTTATGCTTCTACTTTTGTTGTTAAGGAAATAGGTTGACTGTTCTGTTTATTTTCTCTTTACAGATTGCTAGTCTTAAGGCAGCCTTAGCCAAGAAAGATGGAGAAATGGAGCCTCGTCAAAGATCCCGACCCAGCAGCCCACCGCGTCCTGGTCTGCAAGGTGGCAAAAATAAGTCCGCCGGTCGTCGGCAATCAATGGGAAATGTTCATAAAGAGGTATGAATTATCAGTGGTATTGCATGGTTAAATATTGTTGTATATGAAATACTACGAAAAAATGTGATTTTTACAAAAAGAGAGATAATGGAAGATTAACCTGCATTCTCAGAGCAACTCTGCATCAAAGGCAAGAAGACAAACCTTTGATCTTCATGACTTAACGAGTTCATCAAATGGGAAGGAGGATGATAAAGAATCAACTTCGAGCGATTGGGTTGATAAGATGATGGTGAACAAGGGTGATAGTTTGAGTGTAGATGACAACCAAGTAGCAGATTGGGAAGTAGATAGTAGTGGGTCATCTGATATGTTTTATCAGAAACATTCTCCAAATACTGCAAAGGTATACCCGGAACAATCCCTTGCCAAACCTACACCAATCAGAAAGGGCCAAAGCCAAGCCCAAGATGATGAATCTGAGACTGCAACTAGTGATTCTTCAGAGGCAGATTTGACTTGGCAATTGTCACGTCTTCCTAGAACCAACAGTCTGCCCAGTAGCATAGGGACGGGGTCAAGAATCAAGAAACCTCAACCTAGGCCAGCAGCAAAACTGCAAGAAACAAGGTAACTTGTATATGAATGCCATTACTTTCCTTCTTTATCTTCATTTTTTGTTAGTGAACCTACTTGATAGTTTGTGCCTCATGATGCTAGTATAGACATTGAAAACCAATACTCCCTCAATCCCAAAATAGTTGTCCACTTTCAAAGTAGTTTGCAAATTATATATTACTCCTTCCATATCCAAAATAATCGTCCTGTTTTTCTTACATTTTTGTATAAATATAAGTGTCATCTTTCCGTTAAGAAGTTAGTTATGTATCTCTATAATAAGGTAGTTTGTATTCTTTAAATTTTTTCACCAATCACCAATTTTGGGATACAAGAGGAAATGCAGAACACTAACCGACTTGTCATTACATTTTCTCAAAATAGAAACCACGAAACTCCTTGTTTCTGTACGGTTTTTAGATTTGCCATGTTCTTATAGAATCTTCATTTTGTACTTAGGAGTATGATTCCAGCACCGTCGCGGAAATTGACCGGTTCGGGTTCTGTAAATGCAACAAGGACTGGAATTGGAAGGGTGCAAGTTCATGGTGATGGGAAGAGGAGAGCTGGAAGTGGGAAGTAAAAAGAATGGTGTTATGTGGGTTCTGAGGAAATTGGATATTTGATGGTTCTTTTCTTTGTATTTATGTTACATTACAAATAGAGATAGAGATAAAGAGAAGGGTTTTCACAATATGAGGAAGGTGGCAATAATTCCTATTGCCATTGTTTTTTTCCTCTCTTTTTTCTTTTTGATGATAATGAGATGGGTTTTGGTGTCCCACCAAACACCAATTTCCTGCTATTGTGTTGTGTGTGTGTGTGTGTGTTTTCTCTTGCTGGGGTAGAAGTTTTTGCAAATGGGAGAAAATGAGGAATTTGTAGACATCATTGTGTTGTGCCTTTTCTTACTATTTTCCCTTTAACCTTTTTGTGTAATTTTGTTTTAAGTGCTTGTGATCTTCCCCATTTAGGAAAAGAAAGAGTAGAAGATTAGTTTGATTTATGTTTTGATATATATTGTTGCTAGCAAAATCAAATATGTAGCCGTACACGTGTGTAATTGAGGGTCTTTTAATGCTACGATTACAAGTCTTAATGTAATATTATAAAGAAAAACCATGAGTTAATTATATAAGACATTTGGCTTTAGTGACAAATTCTTCTAATCCGTCGTTCAAGGAAATTAGCATTATTCGTTCATTGTCTCAAGTATGGAAGTTGTGTGTGCATTCCGGGCCGTAGGAGTGCAATACTCTCTGATCTAACAAATCGATAATTTACTCTAGTTATACAGTTATATCCTTTCTCAAACATTGAAGTCGTTGATTCCAACGTGCAGCCGCGCACCACGTTTAGCCAACCATGAGGCAACACACGATGACAAATTTTTTTTGCATTAGTTTCCTCACGGTCTTGCATCCCACCGTCATTTCATCAGAAAAATAAGATACAAAGGGTTTTTATGCCATTTTCAAGCGGAATACGGGTTGGTTGTAGTGACAAATATTTCTAACCCGCCATTCACTGTGTCGTTTCTAACTTTAATTGAGTTCTCAATTGACGGATACAACAATTTTTTTTTTTTTTGTTTTGTTTTGTTTCTGAAATGTGTCCGTTCTAATTAAATATTATAATTATATATAGACAAAATTTTAAGTTAATTTATATTCTAAATGGGTTAAAAAGGACAAATATACTTAACTTTTTGAATAACTTGAAAATTTAATATTTAAATATTCAAATAAGTAATTTTAGGTTAGATTTATTTTTGATACTAGGGGAAATTACATAAAACATCCTTGAACTATGTGTTTTCAAAATTGGACCCCTAAAGATGGTCTATTACTTTAAGCACCCTTGAACTATCAAAAGATGTTTCCGTTAGTTAAACTTAACGAAAAACGTCACTATTCATGTCATTTGCCCAGCACATGACCAATGTTTTTGTGAAATCCCCAAACTACCATTCTCTACACCATCATCATCCATGTTCTTCCCATCGCTGGAAAGTTCATATTTTCGTCGTAAAGTTCATATTTTTACCGGAAAGTTCATTAGTTTGTCGAAAACATCATAATTTCGACGAAAAATCTAAAAATCATTCTCTAATTTTTCATAACATCAACAATTGAATCTCATAATTTAACCATTTCAAAAAACCCATATTCTTCTCTCCTTCACTTTTCATTTCACTCTCTCCAATTCCTCTCTCTTTCTCTCTCTCTGCACTCACTAACCCATTGATTCCACACCTCAAATTCTCTTCATTCCCTATCCCAACACCACCACATCTTCATTCCCTTACGATTCTGCCGTCGACAGCTCCTCTAACCCTGACAACCTCCTCGTTGGCGCCGGCTACAAGGTCGCTCCGAAGACCTCCGCCACATCGCCCAGCGCCTCGAGTAACTCGAAACCGTCATGGTCGACAACTCCTCCGACATTTTTGCCGTCGTCCACTACAACCCCTCCGAAAATATGAGCTTTTCGGCGAGCTTGCGACGAGGCAAGCCTCGAGCCGGTGAGCTCCGTCGGTAACCTGAAGAAGAAGAGGAAAAATG
>JAYMTK010002776.1:0-13272 GCA_036897405.1 Pelargonium myrrhifolium | reverse complement strand
CTTTAGTACTTTGTTATTTAGTTTTGTTCTCTGGTTTGCCAAGTGTAACGATTGTGCGTGATTTGATCACCCATGCACATGATGATAGTTTGTATCGCCCGTAACTGGGGATATTATACGGATCAAACCATGAGGTTGAGCGATCGAATCTTCACTGATGGAAACTCTCCACTCGTTATGTAGCCAGCTTCATGCTAGACTATATGTGATCCCCTAGAAGTAACATTCCTTGGGACACAACTTGTGTCTTATTAAACACATATTATCGGGGACCGTTTCCCTGGTATTCAGGATAAGTTAGGGTGTACCCTACCATTATATAGGGCCCTTGTGTATTTGTAAGGCTGATAATTAGCAAAACATGCATGAGTACTTAGCAGAGCCAATAACCTCATAACTCGTTTCTCATATCAATTACATCCCGACCATCTCTTTCTCGGTTCAAATCTATTTTTTTATTTTATGTTTTCAAGTAGACTTATAAACAAAACCTTTTCAAGCGAATTGTTTACCTTTTACTGTCAATACTGTGATTATCCGAACGTTGAATCTTGAGTTACCACGAAACATTTCCTGTGGATCGATACTCGGACTTCCAGGAGTTCGTTTTATTATTACTTGACGACATCGGTACACTTACCGGCAGTTATAGTCTTGCAAAAGACCGTTTAACTGCTCAGCAGGCTACCCTCCAAGTAGTTGTTTTCTTAGCAGGCTGCATTCAGGTAGACTTTTCAATTTGCTATTTAGCTTTAGGAAGCACCCATCCACCCCGTCTAGGGGGTGTTTTGGCCTCCACCTTTGTTTGAGGAAGGGTACGCTCCATGCTTGCTGTTTAGCAGACTACCCTCCTAGTAGTCTCTAGTTTAGTAGGCTTCCCTCATGCAAAATTTACTAGCTGCTTAGTAAACCACAAATAGCTACTCCATTAGCAAGCTGCCCTCAGGCAGACTTTGTAATTGCCTAGCAGGCTACCTTTCAGGTAGTTGCTATTTTAGCATGCTAACCTCCAAGTAGCTGCTCTGTTAGCAGGCTGCCATCAGGTAGACTTTCTAACTGCCTGCCATGCTACCCTCCTGCAGGTAGCTGCTTATTCAGTAGGCTGCCTTCAGGCAGACTTTTCAATTGCCTAGTAGGCTACCCTTTAAGTAGCTACTCATTCAACAGGCTGCCCTTAGGCAGACTTTTCAGCTGCCTAGCAGACTACCCTCTAAGTAGCTGCTAGTTTAGCAAACTGCCCTCATGCAGACTTGTTGACTACTTAGCAAGCTACCCTCCAAGTAGTTGCTCTATTAGCAGGCTGTCCTCAAGCAGTCTTTATCAACTGCCTAGCAGGCTACCCTCCGAGTAGCTGCTTCTTCAACAGGTTGCTCTCAGGCAGACTTCATTAACTGCCTAGCATGCTACCCTCCAAGTAGCTGCTCTATTGGCAGGCTGCTCTCAGGCAGACTTTGTTAATTTTCAAGTGGGTCTCACGGGGCGCCTATCTTCCCTGCATGTGGAAGGGGTTCGGCCACACCCTGTCTAGAGGTGGGGTTTAGCCACCTCTTCCTTTTGGTGGGTTCGGCCACACCTCCATGGGGTGGGGTCGGGTCTCTCCTGGAAGCCTTTCTCTTGCCTTTTCTTCCAGACGGGCCTTCCCTACGCGGGGCTTCATTGGCTATTTAGAAGAGTTGTCTACCCCCAGGGTATGACATTTTTGATCAAACGGGTTAAGCTACTTCTTGGCAGCACCCTTACTTCTAACTGGCCTTAGACAAGCTGTCTGGTTACTTGGCGAGCCACCCTCTAGGTAAATACCTTTTAACTCTCTTCCCTCAGGCATGCTACTTGGAGCCACGACATGCTGCTCTAAGACAGGTTGTTTAACTCCATGGCCAGCTACCCTCCGAGTAGCTTCTTATCTCTTTAACCCCACATGAAACTTTTCAGCGCCTGCTTCCCGCGGGACTAGGGGTGTTTTTTGTTTGTGTCTTAGGAGCCCTCCTACTCATAGGAGTTTAGGCTTGATTTTGGGTTTGATTATGGGTTTGACTTTGGTTGATTTTAGATCATGTGCATGGCACATGATCAAAAATGAAATATTCTGTTAAAAAATAGAATATTCTATGATGGAGAGACCTCTCTGTCAAAAAATTGCATAGTAAATGGTAGCCGAAAGTTAAAAAAAAAATTAGCTAGGGTATACATGTACAAAACGAGTAAAGTACAGGGTGGTCATGTGTAATTACCCCTATATTTTATTCATATATGTCATTACTTTCATCATGAGAAATTTGTACAATTTATACCTACTTAAAGTCGTTTTTCACCAAACAAATTATTGCAACACACTCAACTTCCCGTGACTTTCAGTCAGTCATTTACCAAACATAACTAACTTTTTGGAGCACCAACTTATAGCTCCTTACAGTTTTCACCACCTACTTCCCGTGATTTACCGAGATGAAGTAGAGTAAACAAACAAACTCGAAATGCTATAACTACATGTGTTGTTGTTTTAACAAATTAATTCACTTGTTATAAATAAAAATTATTGCATGATATTGTTGGTAATTAGTTTTTTTAGCATCAAAAATACTATTTAATTACTGAATTAAAGCCGTCAAAATATAAAAATCATGTGGGAACATGCTTCCACAAGGCTCTTCTGATACACATAATCGACCGATCCCCCAACATATTCGAATTACATTGGTTTTAATATGAACCACGAGCAGACCAAATGTATTAGCTATCGTCCCCAACCTCTAGCGGGGCCGTCTCTGCCTTAGGGCCCTCCATCTTGTCAAGCCTCTGAGCATTCACTATCCAATCCTCCTCACGACTTTGATGAATTCGGCCAAACCAGAGCCACTCCGCCTGGACAAATCGCTCATCTCTTTCCAGTCTCTGCCCTGCCAACCCACTGACCGATCTCCAAAAATCAACGCCAAGAGCACATTTTGTCATAGATCATAAAATCTTACCAACGGCAAGAGCTCGTTACCGATGATAAGACCACTTTCTCTGGCGGTTATGATTTTTTCTCTCTCCAGCGGTTATAATTTTTCTCCCTAAAGAGAGAGCCTCCTTGGCAGACTTATAATTAGGTGTGTATTTATCTTTTTGTTGATAAAGCCCTAGGCTAGGAAGAGAGACGAAATCTCACTCCTGAACAACGGTCCCTCCCTATAAATATGAGGGAGCCGTTGCAAGACAGAATTTCGGTACCTATCTATATAAAAAAAAAAAAGTGGACATACATTGGTATAACATTTTCAGAGGGGCGAGTATTAAATTTGGTGTACTACCTGACATATTCCATTTGTACTCATCCACTTAAGGATGTATATAGATTGGATGGTGGAGACCCAAGTGAATGAGTAAAATGTATATACAGTAGATTTTTTAACTCATTATACTCTAGAGTGACAAGGACCTGTTTGGTAGATGGTCAATTACGCCGAATTACACTATTGTCTTTTATTGACCACTTGTGTTGTGGAAGCATGAAATGTAGACCTAAAGGAAATAATAAAAAAGAGAGCTAGCTAGGAGACTAATTTTGTCACTCTCCAATGTGAAATGGAGTCAAACAAAGAAACAAGAGATGCAGAAGTGATGGCATTTTGGTAATTATCATGTTAATAACTTGGGAGTTGTGGGTGGACCAAAGGGTCTATAAAAACAGTGTTGCGAACATGGACACTTCCCATATCTTCAATCCAAATTAAACACAGAAAGTGTGTAGTGAGATATATATGCCATGGGTGTAGAAGAAGGAGTGGTTGATGAGTACACACAGGATGGTACTGTGGACCTCAAAGGAAACCCAGTTCTTAGATCCAAGAGAGGAGGATGGACTGCTTGCTCTTTTGTTGTTGGTAAGTACCTTTGTGTCACTCATGCACATCCTTTTCATTTCCATAACTTTTCACTGCCTTTTTAGGACACTTGTCTTGTCTCCTTACTCTTAATTATATTATAAGATTATTAGTGGTTTCTTTACAAACCAATTGGAAGCCATTTTTACTCTCAAGAACACCAAAGCAACCCTTTCAAAGATGGTCACTTTTGACTTTTGAGCCGTATTTTTTATGGTGTTATATATGCGGAGCTTGGTTCCTCAAGAATTGGAACTCATCATTCTCCTTTTTCTGTCCACAACCTTGTGTGTAGTTTTAGGCAGCCCATACACCAACTTTCTATCATCATCGTCAAATTTTGGAAGCTATGGCCATATATACACGCACCAACGAGTCTAACATTTAAATTGGATCTTTAAAGCGTCTCATGTTTAAAAATTCATTTAAATAAATATAAGCGTTACCAAAGTTTTTTTCTCTCTACATATATATACACACAGAGAGTATTACATTTATTTTACGGATATAGTATGTTAAATAACATGAATAATTGACCTTAAGAATCAAGATCACAAAACAAATTCACCCTACAAATTGATGAACAGCTTCATCCCCCTGGCCTTTGTTAATTAGCTAATGCATGTTTCGAGTTGTTTTTCCTTCATGAATTATATTGTAATAGAAGTAATAACATTTATTATAGAGTCAATAACAGTAGTGTTCAGTAGTCTTGAGTATTTATTGTTTATTTATGCATGTATAGCTGTATATATTTTTAATATATAAGTTGGTTGGTCTTATCTACCTAAATCTTCCTTCGAGAATCTATATTATATTTATGAAGATCCTTTCTCCCACCGATCCATTTTTTATTTGTTTTATTCATTTTCTTATTGATTCCTGAAGTTCTGCAAAGAAAATACAGTATATAAATTATAGTCAACAAGCAAGATATAATTAATATGGAAATGAAGTACAGAGTTTTTGTCCGATCAGCAGCTGGGGTTGCATTTTTTGCGTATCATATGCCAATATTCTTCATTTCCATCTGTCTGATAATGCAAAACTGAGATATTTTACTTTATGCCCAATTATTATGTGCTTACTTTTAAACAATTTATTTCACATGTCATACCTATATTATTTTGATTCCAACGGGTCAATTTTTCTGGGTCCAAATCTATGCATATATGTGTGTTAGATTCAAACCACTTATATATTTGGCATGAACAATTTAGCTAGCTTACTCTTATTTTCTTTAATTTTGTCACTCTCTCTGCGTACAAAAACAACAATAACACCTTATTTTCTCTATCACTCGAATATAGACCACACCCAAGGTTCACAGATATAGTGAACAAATTCAACTGTTTAGGTTTCAAAGAAAATGAACAATTATTTTACAACGGTTAAGAGTAGTGTACATTTGAGTACTATACAATTGTTAATGATGTCAAATATCAAAATAAACAATTGTTATGTATTGTAAATTTATAATCGTAAACAAGAAATAATAGAAGAATCTTTTTTTAATGTCATTATTTTGTGTGTGTGGTCCCATATATATCGTTGCTCTACCCAAAAGTATTTATTATTGAATAGTAGTTATTTTGAAACCAATATTCAAATGAAACTTATTTCGTATAAAATGAAATGATGTGCAACTATTGTGGCAAACCATTTTTCTCAATTTGCGGGTTTGATATTAAGTTTAAATAAATAATAAGCTAACATATACATATATATATATATATATATATATATATATATATGAGAATGATGTTACCACCCTTTTATAAATTTTGAATGCGGAACACTCGATTTGTAAGATGTGTTGTACTTACATATTTTAATTCGTTCAAGTCATCATTATATATGAGATGTGTCATATATTATTAATTAAGAGATCACTTTGTACAATACTTTGTACATATGGCATATTGGATACGCATAAACTAAACTGCATGTTTATGGTTGAGTGATGCAGTGTATGAAGTATTTGAGCGAATGGCATATTATGGAATATCATCAAATTTGGTGTTGTATATGTCGAATAAACTCCACCAAGGCACGGTGAAAGGGGCCAATAACGTCACCAACTGGGTTGGTACCATCTGGATGACTCCGGCTCTCGGTGCCTACGTCGCCGATGCTCATCTTGGCCGTTACTGGACCTTTGTTATTTCCGCCGCTATTTATCTCTCTGTACGTATAATTCAATACTAACACATACATATTATTGTTAGAGTATAAAACTATTATTGGACCTTCAACTATCAATATAAGATTTTAGTTGAGATAGATCTTTACACGCGTTGGTGACTAACATGTCCCGAATTTTGCAGGGTATGTGTTTACTAACACTAGCAGTTTCAGTGCCCGGACTAAAGCCGCCTCCTTGCGCAGCAGGAACCGCCATGGAGGACTGCAAAAAGGCCTCAACATTGGAGCTAGCTGTGTTCTTTGGTGCCCTCTACACATTAGCTGTGGGAACTGGTGGAACCAAGCCCAACATTTCCACAATTGGGGCTGACCAGTTTGATGATTTTGAGCCCAAAGAGAAGCACCACAAGCTCTCTTTCTTCAATTGGTGGATGTTTAGCATCTTTTTTGGAACCCTCTTTGCCAACACTGTCCTTGTCTACATACAGGACAATGTAGGCTGGACCTTGGGATATGGCCTCCCCACAATTGGCCTTCTCATTTCCATTTTGGTCTTCCTCGCGGGCACGCCTTTCTATAGGCACAAGCCCCCTGCGGGTAGTCCCTTCACCCGGATGGCTCGGGTCATGGTGGCGGCCCTAAGGAAGTCCAAGGTCTCTGTCCCTACTGACCCGAAACAGCTCTATGAGTTCGACTTGGACGAGTACTACACCAAGAAAGGAAAATATAGGATTGATTCCACACCTTCTTGGAGTTTCTTGAACAAAGCTTCGGTGAAAACGGGCTCCAATGATCCCTGGATGCTCTGCTCGGTCACTGAAGTAGAGGAGACGAAACAAATGCTACGGATGATACCGATCTTGATCGCGACATTTGTTCCGAGCACCATGATCGCTCAGATAAATACCCTTTTTGTCAAGCAAGGCACTACCCTGGCAAGAAACATAGGCGGCTTCCACATTCCACCAGCAAGTTTAGCTGGATTTGTGACCCTATCCATGCTTGTTTGCGTCGTGCTCTATGATAGGGTCTTTGTCCCCGTCATGAGGAGGTGGACCAAGAATCCTAGAGGAATCACATTGCTTCAAAGAATGGGAATTGGTTGTCTTCTGCATGTTATAATCATGGTCATTGCTTCTAGGACAGAGAGGTATAGGCTAAATATGGCCAAAGAGCATGGAGTGGTCGAAAGTGGAGGGCAAATTCCGCTAACCATATTCGTTCTTCTTCCTCAATTCGTGCTTATGGGGACAGCGGATGCATTTCTAGAGGTAGCCAAGATCGAGTTTTTCTATGACCAGGCGCCCGAAAGCATGAAGAGTCTTGGGACTTCTTATTCATGCACTACTCTAGGAATTGGGAATTTCCTTAGCAGCTTTCTTCTTTCCACAGTATCTCACATAACCAAAGAAAATGGTCATAAGGGTTGGATTCGCAATAACCTAAACGCTTCTCACCTCGACTACTATTACGCATTCTTCGCGGTTCTAAACTTCTTCAACTTCATTTTCTTTTTGTTTGTGAGTAAGCACTACCTGTACAAAGCTGAAGTTTCAGATTCCATGGAAGTTCTTACAAATGATCTCAAGGGGTTGACATTAAGAGAACCTAAGCAAGAAGAGGCCAGGACATGAATGGATTGAAATCTACAAGTTGTAATTGAAATTTTGCATTTGTGTAAAAATTAATGCATGTTAAAGTTGAAACTAAACAGTGACATGTTAGTGTACCAAAGCTTTGATGTCTTGTTTTCACTTCAAGTTTGATATGGTTTGTTTTAGTTGATATATGTAATTTCTATGCTTTTCTGTTATTTTCCTTGTATATGTTTAACAGAAAAAAGAATGAATTATACTTGTGTGTACTGTGGAGACTTGAAAGTGTGCACCATTAACAAAGAGTACATATAGTTACTTGATGTATCCACAAACATCATATCCAGAAAAAAATTCAAAAAAAGAAGTATATATATGACCATCTATAATCACATTTTTCCTGCCACCATGTGCAAGAATTCTCTGAATAACTAGTGCTATGATACATAAATTGAAACCAAAAATTGTATGATTCCTCTATATAGCAATCTCCAGCAAGATCATCAGATTGTGGTGCTTTTAACTTGAGGTATTATTTGTGTATACAAGCCACTTCCTCACCACAACCTATGATGTTCTTTTTTAGTTACAACAATGGCTGGAATGCAGCAGTAGCATAAGTATGATTTTCTCTTCTATAGACATACAAAAACAGTTTACCTTTCACAAATGTCCTCTCTTTTTCTTCTTTTTCACCTCCTCTTGGCCAACTGAAATGTCCTCTTCAAGAACTGGTTAGCTACTTTGTCATCCCTATAACACAAGACCCTTAAAATGGTGTTGGGATCTGTTCTGTTCCACCTTCCTGTTGTAGGAGGCATTGGTAGCTTTTGCCCTGGCGTTGAAACCCCGATCCCACTGGTTTCGCACGCTACAATGCTGAAATCTTCCATTAGCTGCTCCGTCGACTGCCCCATCAGTGATATCACCCCTTCCACTACCTCAGCTTCTCTGTCCACAAAGTCCTCAGATATCAACCCTTCCCCACAAGAACAGTACACCCTCTTCAAGCTTTGGAAATCCTCCTCGAATATCTCGTGATCCGATCGCTGGAACACCCTCGAGGGTCCTCCAGCAAGCAAAACCATAAGGTAGCAATCAAAAGAAGCCTTCATCACCTCTCTCATTGCCACAGGTTGGGCTCTCTCTGCCACCATTGCAGTCAATAGAGTCATGCTTTGCTTCAGAGCCCTCAATGCAGGTTTAATCCTCGAACGAGCGACATCCCCAGCGTAGAGACTTTCGTACAAGACGGAGCTGGAGTCCAAGAAGATAAGCCTATAGGCAGCAACTTCAGAAATATTTTGGCAAGCAGTTTGTACAGCTGCACGGCTTTGATCAAAATAGCCAGGAGCATTACCATGGTGCTTCTTGTTGGTGTTACGGCCGCGACTGGATTGAACCACTTTCGGGGACAGGGACAGGGACTTGTCAAGGATTTGGAGCTCAGCTAGTACAAAATGCAAGGTGTTGAGGCGGATGTAGAGACGTTGTGTCCCCCGACTTGTTAATGGGCGCGGATGATGTGCTTCTACGCCGATGGCATTGCTTCCAGCATGGCCCATGGTATCTTCAAGAACCACACTACAAGGCGCTGCTTTCTTCCACAATTTGTACAACTTCGAGTCTCGGTTGCATCTGGTTAGAGGGGGTAGTGTGGGCATGTAGCTTTGTTTTGATCCTTTCAAAAGAGACACCATAATTAACTAGTTTATCCAAGAACATGAACTGAACATTGACACAATAATGATTCTCACCACAAGACGAGACAAAACCAATGTAATCGACAACGAGGTTCTCCAATCCGTCAGCAAGTTCTTGGACCAAATCATCACTGATTCCAACTGGAATTTCAAAGAAATCCTCCACAGTATCCTTTGCTAGTTTCACCATCTCCACGGCTGATTGCGCATACGGCTCATTCTTGGACTTTGGATTCCATGTCTGCAAACAATAACATAATCAAAACTTTGTGCAGTGCAATAACAAGCTGAGAGTGAGATTCATCTTTTAAAAAAACTACTAACTTCTGTTTCCTTTGCTCTGCCTATATACTCTTTGCCTCTCTTGAGCCTGTCTTCGATCCACTGTTTCAAAAGGTCCATGATGACAGAATCAACCTCGTAGGGGACCATTTCTCTGACGATCCCTTTGCCTCCGTCTTCGCAGTCGATAGTGTCTTCCACCACCATCTGAACCAGAGTGTTTTCAAGCTTCCCAGCTCTTTGCAACACAGCCACCGTATCGGCGGTGAGCGTTTCCACCATCCCCAAGTATTGTTTCAACACCGTTCCGTAGCAGTTGTGCAATGTCACTGCCGCAACGCCCGCAGCCATGGAATGCCATTTCTTCAGCGTGGGAGTGAAGCATTCCCTCTCCTTCAGAGCCAAATCCTCCGTCTCTTTTGCCAATTGAATCAATGCTTCGCTCGAATCTTGCGATGCATCCGACATATTACTTATATTCCCGGACTCAATTATCTTAATTCCAATTAGATACAAATAAAAACAATTAGATGGAATGCAATTTTAACTATTTAATCTAACAAAATGATCAAAACAACCTTGTTGAAGGCGTTCTTGACGGAGGATCGGATATAGTAATCAACACGATCGCCGGAAATGTCCACCACCATTGTGTCGGCATTCTCCTGTCGATTTTCTGTGTTTCCTTGGCCTGTAATGGTAACGTCCTCCCCCAAGATCTTGGAGGCGGACAAGGCTAATGGGAGGAGGTTCTCAATTAACCCAATCGCTCCTCTTTGGAAGTAGTCGTGGTAGCGAAGCAGCTTCTTCTCGGACCAGGCCTGCATAGAGGACAATACGGCGGACAAGATCTTGACATAGTTGGCCTCACGGTCGGGCTTCTTGGCGTCGCTGGCCACCTCGTTGAGCATGGTTAGAGAAGCGCTGAGAAGGTCAGGCTCAAGCTGGGAGGTGGAAACATATTGTTGGAAGAGAATCCAAGTAAGACAAACATTGTGGATCTGGCGGTTGATGCCGAGGGTGCACCAAGTCTTCTTCATGAGCTCGAGGAGCTCGTCGACCTCGTCGAGGACAAGGGTCTCATCTCGAGGATCGAAGATGGCTTGGAGGAGGGAGCAATAGAAATGGATGTTGAGGGGGAAGCCGTCGGCCCAGTGGCAGACGTCGGTGGGGGCGCCGTTGGTGCTGCGCCAGGAGAGGGAGACCACGGAGTTGCAGAGGGTGCGCATGGTGTCAGAGTTCTTGCCGGTGTCGATGGATTTAGACTCGCTGGAGCGGATGATCTCGCGGAGGCGGACGGCGAAGGTACTGGACTTGTCAAGAGGAATGGATGGGTGGACGAGGAGACCAACCTCGAGCACCTTGAGCTGCCGCTTTTGCCAGTGATGGTACTCGTGGCTGTCACTGAATTCTGATGGTTTTAGGTGGCGGAGGAGCTCTAGTGGCAGAATTATGGTCTCTGCGCGCCTGCCCATCTGCTCTAACACAAAATCAAGAAAAGGAAGAAACATCAATAGCTGGTGGAAAAATCTTAGACAAGTTTTTATAGGCTGAGATTCAGACAAACTAATAAGGAGATGTCATTTCACAAATTAGAATTCATATTCGTCTCCAAGAGAATAAATGTACGCACTTGTCCAACCAGGGTTCTCATAAGTGTTTTTCTGAGTCTGGTATCACTTTGTTCTGTGACCTTCATTTGTTGTCTCATGATTTCGGCTGAAGTCATGGGACGCTTCGGCTTTAAAGGCAACGTTAAGGAGATTCCAGGACTTACTGATGACCCCGACCCTGAACCTGACCCAAATGTGGAAGAGTTGGAGTGGTGGTGGCCGGTTGGGGATGTTGGGGCGGAGCCTCCAAGGCCGCCGCTCATTCTCTTAGAAGGGGATCGTCGGGCCATTTTGAGGCCGAGAGCCCTTTTGACCTTGCTAGTCGGGATCATCCCGACCCCGTGATTCTTGGAGGTTGGGGAGGTGGACCCACCTCCTCCCTCCCCATTATCGTGCGAGTTACTCGAGTAAAACGACAACGCATTCCTACCCCCGAAGCCAGGAGAGGATCGACAAGCGGTAAAAAATATTTCATAGGCGGCTTCCCGAATGTCGTTGCGGTCAAGGCCGTCGAGCTTGCCAAATGGCCAAATGAGGTCGGAGTCGATTTCATGATTCTCCTTCCGAGAAACCAAGAAGGGTCCGGAATAGGATTCCCGACGAGGGTGGTGGCTCATTATGGTGTCTTCGCTCTCTCTTCCTCTCTCTTCTCTTGGCTCTGCTTTGCGTAGCTAGCCTGGGCTGGCTTGCCTGAGAGAGAGAGGGGTATACTTAATTTACGTTGTCGTCAGTTTAGCAGAGATTATGGATAGGGGAGGGTGAAAATGGAGAGACCATTTCTATTATTGATGTGGTTGGGGTTGAGTTTTGTTCATCGGTCATTTTCACTCTTAAGTTTATTTCAGACAAAAAAATATTGGAATAGAAAATAGAAACAAAATAGAAAGAGAAAGATAAAGCAAAAAAAGTGGGATGTTTTTATTGTTGGTTTATACAACCTTCTTCAATCCGAGAAAATCGAAGGTTAAATTATGGGTGATTGTCTAATCTCTCCAATTCATTTCTATTCCTGGGCTATGTGACAATGAGCACGCATGCACATGCGCATTTTGCGTTTCCCATACAAATTATTTAAAAAGTAGATGACAAAAGGTTTTTTTTTATGAGTTTATACATATGTTTTCTTATTTTATAGATACTCCGCATTCATTAGATTTTTTAAGAATGGCTATTTGTTTCAGACGGCTCATATATGTAGGCAAAGCCAACTAACTACCTAGAAGTTACCAACTCCTCGCAAGCCAAGTGGTCAAGGCACTACTAAGAAATCGTTGTGACTCGAGTTCGAGTCACCGTGAGGGCATGTTGGTATGGGGTTAGGAGTTAAGGGGGTAGGGGTAGAAATATTATGTAATGTACTATGTACAACTTCAAAAAAAAAAAATAGCTAGAAGTTGTGACCTGAGTAATTAAGATGTGTTTTGTCGACTTGTCTACATATTAAAGTAGTTGTCTTAAAAATATATTAAATTTAGAGTTTTGGGGGCGGAATTCTGGGAACCTGTACAAGGGTAGCATTCCGCTAATGGATCAGAACTGATTGTATGCCAGGAAAATCAACTCAAGCGTGACAATAATAATTTACTCAAAGAAGATTCAAATCACACCTTGGTAGGGAGGACATTAAAATGAATAGTAGAGAAAGAGTAAATATACACAATTTCTATGTAAATGTTACCCTCCACTAACCAAGGAGGTGATATTATACTCACAAACCAAACTCGTCGTGTGTCTTCATGTGGTGATTGTTGGTGACATGGGGTCAACATATTCAAATAGTAGCTATGCAAACTCTCTTTCAGTGAACTTGCAAGTCATAATCTATCTATGACGTAATCGATCTCGCGAGTTAGGGTTCAGAAATATTAGGGTATTGAGATGATTAACGCATCATTCTAAGATTGACCTCTAATGATGCACAAAAAGTCTGAAATAAATTTGGACAATGAAAAGCTTACACGTGGCCCGACGACTAGTCAAAGAGTCAGAAAGGCTGAAGGTCAAAGAGGCCCGAAGATCCGAGACCCGAACTGAGGGGTCTTGGAGGTCAAAGAAGCATGGGTCAAGA
>JAYMTK010002775.1:0-13274 GCA_036897405.1 Pelargonium myrrhifolium | reverse complement strand
CCTCTTTTTTTTTTTAATGTAACCATAGGAAGTTTTATATATATTTTTTGATACATACATGTGTCGTAATCCTATATTGCAACGACTTAAGGAAATATTGTCAAGTCGTATGTACATGCTTGAATCAAGGGACCAGTAGTGTTTAGGAAAAAGACATTGTCTCTTGTCCCTAGCCTAGGGCTTTTGGCACCTGGCCGCACCAAAGTGGTCTTTTACACCACCACCACTAAGGATGTGTTGAGTGGGGATCGATCTTGAGACCACCTCCCACTCACAGAGTTGGAATAACCAACTGCGTCACACCTAATGGTTCGTATGAAGTTTCATTAAAGCATATTAGCTAAACATAAATCATCCAAAGGGATCGAACACACGAGACCTACCCAACCAACAAGACCAGACAAAACACCCGACGATATAACTAACAAATGAGCAACCCGGTTCACAAACCAACCGATAAAACAAAACTCAATATTAAAAAACCGAGAAGAACAAGACAAAATGTCCCCTATAATAAGACGTAAGACACTAAAAACCTCCATAAAATCTTAATATCACCAATAACCCTCTGCGCACCAGCCTATTCGCCGACTCAAGTTCAATAAAATAGAATCAATAAATTTCCAGACATGTTGGACGAACTCACGAGTATCAAATGCAAAACTCAATTCGATCTACAACCCGCTTCATTTCTAAAATCAGATCACCGAATCCAAATTATCAGACCTAACACGACACGTCATATCTCAGATATATGACTTGTCGTTTTTGGCTCCAGCAAGTTGCAAGAGCCGTGTGAGCGCAAAAAATCCGGTACTCTTTGACTACTGTCGTTTTTATTTTATTTTATTTTAAAAACCGTATAAAAATAACAACCAAACACAAACACAAACACTCTCTATACTCCAAAAAAATCACTGGCACAAAAACACTCTCCACTCACAGTACACGATCCGACCCGACCCGTTTTTACAATCCCCGACCTCTCTCCGATCACCGTCGAGTCCACTTCCGGCGAAGCCACCGGAATGCTGCCGTACGAGACCATCTCCGACGCCGAGGCGGCGCTCGGCCGGAGCCTGACCTACGCCGAGACGGTCTGGTTCAACTACTCGGCGAGAAAGTCCGATTACTTCCTCTACTGCCACAACATACTGTTTCTCTTCCTCATCTTCTCGCTCGTGCCCTGGCCTCTGGTCTTCATGGAGCTCAAGCGATCCGCGGGAATCGACAAGTACAAGATTCAGCCGAAGGTGAGGTTGTCGTTTCGCGAGATGATCAGTTGCTATAAGGATGTGATGCGCACGTTTTTTCTCATCGTCGGTCCTCTCCAGCTCGTTTCGTATCCGTCTATTAAGGTATGTTGTTGGTGGTTTTGCTTGTTTTTTGGTTTGATTGAGTGAAATTGGTGGAGGTTTGGGGAGGCATTATGTGTGGTTGTGTGTGTTTGGGAGAATTTGGAGTGTGATTAGATGGATTTGGATTTGGATTTGGAGATCTGATGATAATGGAGTTTCGCTGGATGGAGATTTATGAGGTTTTGTTTTGCATTTTGAAGAATTGAACTCTTTTGTTGTGATTCTCTGGCATTGAATAATAATTGTTATTATTATTTTGCTTGCATTGAATTGGACTTTTATTGTGAATTATTGAATTAACTCGAGCTTGATTTGGAGAGATTTTTGGGGTTTTGTTTTGCATTTGGAAGAATTGAACTCTTTTAGTGTGATTTGCTGCCATTGACTTAATTGTGATTTTTTCTTCAAAAACTCTTATTGTGAATTATTGAATAACTCGAACTAGATTTATGGAGTTTTGGCTGGACGGAGATTTATGAGGTTTTGTTATGCATTTGGAAGAATTGAATTGTTATGTTTCCAAATTGTTTCTATTTATACTTGCTGGCATTGAATTCATTGTGATTTTTTTAAGTGAAGGACTCTGACTGTGAATGATTGAATAACTAGAACTAGATTTGTTTAGTTTCTAGTTTCTACTACACTATGGTTGATGAGATTCGCTAGCGTTGACTTTATTGTGATTGTTTCTTCAAGAACTTTTCTGGGTAATGACTGAATTTTTTAGTAACTGGAACTAGTTTTGCAGGGTTTAGGAATTTTTTTAAGTGCTTTGGTTATACAGGGTACTTGTTGCTGTTTTAAAGTTTGTTGAGGTGCATTTTTTATGGGTTTTCAATATTTGGGAGATTCATAGTGTTTTTAGCTACTCCAGGTTACTTATACTTTTGGAGTGAGCTATGTGGAGATTCGGAATCTAATAGGATCTACTGGTTATTGACAGCTTATTGGCATTCGAACAAGTTTGCCGTTGCCGTCGGGGTGGGAGATTCTTGCCCAATTGGTTGTTTATTTCATGGTAGAGGATTTTACAAATTACTGGATCCATAGATTTCTGCATGGTAAATGGGGATACGAGAAAATTCATCGGATTCACCATGAATACACCGCACCAATTGGATTTGCCGCACCATATGCACATTGGGCTGAGATATTGATCCTCGGGATTCCGTCTTTTCTTGGGCCGGCAATGGTTCCTGGGCATATGATCACGTTCTGGCTGTGGATAGCTTTAAGACAGATGGAGGCAATTGAGACACACAGCGGGTACGCATGCTGTTCTTTCTTTATTTGCTCAGTCTTTTCTTCTTTAGTTGATTGTGACGAAATGATACCAACTTTATATATTCTTTCTCCTGTTTGTAAAATTGGGTTGTCTAAAAAGTACTTGAGATTTAAAGGAGTAGCTGGCTCAACTTTAGTTGATGACGTCTAGGATTGAGTAGTGCCTTTTCCTTTTCAGTTATTTTACTGATCTATTTTTTTTTCTTAATCATTACCAATGGTTTGTTGTGAATTAGTTGCTTTTAGTTTAACAAATTATTTGTCATAGAGTATTGTTGACTTGTATATTCTCTCCATCATTATTTATAGTGCTTGTACGCATACCTGCATATGTTTACATTTAATCTCTGTTTCATCATCGTATAAAGTTGAAGAGGATTAGATTAATCCTTTAAGTTATTCTCAAGGACGTAAACATGTGGGGTAACAAATTTGTACCGGTTAGTTGTCCAAATGCTTCTTCACATGGGGTACGCTCCATACATGTAGACGTGTAGTAAATTATACTATGCTGCATTTGTTGATAAAACTTCTCTGTCAAATTTCTCCCACTACAATTTCTTTTTTCATTTTTATGATGATTTATGTTAGCGTAATGTCCACAATCATGGTGTTGCTGGCCAAATTGGGATTTTGGAACATATTGATTACCACACTTTCTGAAGATTAAACAATTATAGACGAGTAAAGGATAGAATTTGAGGCAAAAAGCTGGAACTGTCAGTTTTTTTCCTTCCACATCAACTACATTTATTTTTTCTGCTACACACTGTGGTCTTCATTGGGTTTTATTAAGACCACATTTGTCAAATAGGTGGTGAGTACTGAGTAGTGTCAACATGTGAAACAGTTGCCTATTCGGTTCCCATGATGAAAAGCTGATTGCTAGACCGCATTAAGGTTTTGCCTTTCCTGGCCACTAATAAGGCCTTTCGATTACCAAAACACCAATGTATATTATATCACTCTCAACTCTCACGATAATTGTATATTTGTATGTATAGCTTGTCCATTTGGTAAGTATAACTCTGATAACAAATGTAAGTAACTAACGGTTTTTTGAAACTAAGTTGGTGAGTAAGTCTAGAGCTTACTCAACCCAACTTGAAACAAATGTAAGTAACTAACGGTTTTTTGTTGGGTTGAGTAAGCTCTAGACTTACTTAGCAGTAAGTGGAGATATATTTGTTGTTGGGTGTTATTGTTCTGAGCTTTGATTATAATACAATGACTATCTCTTTTCCCGTGTTAGACTTAATGTTGTGCTCCTGTTTAGTTTCTGAACTGAAATGTTTTTGGTCGAGACATTTATAATATGTACTAACTTAGTTGTCATCATGTAGGTATGACTTCCCCTGGATTCCCACAAAATACATACCTTTCTATGGCGGTGCCGAGTATCATGATTACCACCATTATGTTGGGGGACAGAGCCAGAGCAACTTTGCCTCGATTTTCACCTATTGTGATTACATTTATGGAACTGATAAGGTAATTTATGCAAATCTTGTAATTATGTACACTTTCTCTGATATGCTTGAAAGTTGAAACTGATATAACATAACATTCTTCTTTATTTGCTATTTCTAGGGATATCGGTATCAGAAAAAGCTTTTCGGAAAGGTAATTTGCCTCACCATATCTCCTTTTCCCTGAACTGTTCATGTCTAGACTCTAGAGCCTTCAAATGGGCCAATGTCACACCGACTATCATTATGTTGTCCCGGTAATACCGAGCTTGGGCTGACAAAAAGTGGCACGATAAACATGTAGACATATTTAGGCCTAACTCGATATTCTGGTCTGTAGCGTCATTGGCCCGGCCCGATAAGCATATTTGTGTTTTTGGCCTGATCCGTTGGCTCATTTGCCTTCGGGCTGCGAGCGAAGCTTGCTCGAATTATCGCCAAATAACATTTGCATGTTTGTTGGGGCATTTTTGTCGTGTCAGGCCTGTGATGGCATGCACTTCATTTTGTAAGCAAAAAGGGACACGGGCCAAAAACACCTGTGTTTATCAGGCCACTTTTTGCTGACCCTCCCTCTGTATTATCGAGTCGGGCTAGTGATGTTCCACGGGCAATTTTGCCCTGTATAATTCCGTCTTTCTGACTCAACTCTTATTACCACACTTCAAATCATAATCCGGACATGTTTTGCTTATCTACTTTTCACATTTCTGATTCAGTGGAAGGACGATATGAAAAAAGCCGGCGAGCAAAATGGAGTCTCATTCGACGTTTCAGCTCGGGATCTCAAATCCGACTAGCTGCTGCTGGTTTCCGAACTCCTCCAAAACAATTCTCTTCTCTATTTGGCCGAAACTCGAATCTATGAAGCCTCTGGTTCCAAGTAGACAATCTATATGTTAGTATGTTGAAATATAAGTTGTAGTGGTTTAAGCTGAAGATTAACTTGTGTCCTTAGTATGTGATTTTTGTTTTGTCTATGTTCAAGTCCTCAAGTTTGAGTCAAAAACCTTTTGCTCTGAAGCTGTTTGATTTGATTTGATTTGATTCATAAGTTAATGAAATGGGACTGTGGCTTCACTTGCTTGTACTTGAAAACTTTGCAACATAGCCATTTTGGTTACCAATTTTGGATCCATCAACATTGGTCATATCTTTTCTAGGGTTGGGCAAAAAAATCCAGACAATTCGGATTTCAGGTCGGGTTTGGATTGCACATTTGGGTTTTGCGTGCAAAATGTGAGGGACCATTCAATTGATTCGAAAATTGTTCGGGATCGCATTTTGGGTTTTTCATAGCTGCATTTTACCTTTTGAGAACTCAAACACCGGACTGAGTTGAAGATCTCTAATTTGAACCCACGCCCAAAAGGTGTGGATTCGTATATGGGTAAACCATGAGTTAGTCTAATCGCAGAGTTCCCATGGCAACACGTCTCAGTCCGACCCAAAACTTGAAAGAATATATTTGAATCGACCCATACTCACAAAAACATGGGTCAAGTTTTGAGTACCGAAACTTGTGTCCAAATTACCAACACCTATGAACCCAAATGTTCTTAAAGTTCGTTCGTAGATGGTGAGTCAAGGCTTGTGATCAGGTCTACTAATGAGCAGGTGCATATTCTTGTACTATCCTTTGTAGGTGGTCTCGAGGCACCAACTTGAGGTTGTTTGTTTAAGAGATTGGGACTACACAATGAATCTGATTTCTTTGGAGTAAAATTGATAATTTGAAGTTGAACTTGCAGTTTCATAATATTGAAGTACTTTTGCGAGAACTTGCACATTTTACCTGCAAAACTCAAAATCCACTATCCTCACCCCTTTTGGAAAGGATTAGGTGCTCGGTTCCCAACCTGAAGTTTCCAAAACTCGATTCAAAATCAGAATTGTCAACTCTTGATCCGATTTGAAGTAAAATAGCTATTATATTTATATATTTATATTAGTAGTTGAAAATAAATCAAAAGCCCGTCTAGCTCAGTTGGTAGAGCGCAAGGCTCTTAACCTTGTGGTCGTGGGTGCGAGCCCCACGGTGGGCGTTTTTTTTATGGGCTTCATTGTTGGGCCTCCTTGTGACATGTTGGGCTTCATTATGAGCTTATTGGGCTTTATTTTGTTTCATGGGCTTCAATTTTGGGCCTCCATGTGACATGTTGGACTTTATTATGGGCTTTGTTTTGGTTTTATGGGCTTCATTTTTGGGCCTCCATGTGACATATTGAGCTTTATTATGGGCTCATTGGGCTTCTTCATGTTGGGCTTTATTTTGTTTTTATGGGCTCATGTTGGGCCTTCACATTTTGCCTTTTCTGGGCTCTTATTGGGCTTCTTCATGTTGGGCTTTATTTTGTAACAATCTCAAACCTATGTTTTCTTTTCAAGTTTATTTCTCTCATCTTATATCCCTCCGCCGTTAAATGTATGCAAATTCACCGGTAATTGTCGGTTAGAAAACATATGAGCTAAAAATAATTTCATGAATTCTTTATATTGTTTAATTACACGTTAAATTTTATATCAATAAACATCAACGAAGAAAACGCACGCAATAAACACACATAAAAACTAAATATTATAATGATATACATTAATTTTTCTTCCACCCAACTTCATCATCTAAAACTCCTGAATTTTCTCAGGAAAATTTGACATTTTCTTTTCCCTCTAAATCATTTGTGGACCCAAACAAAAAATGATTTTTGGAAGGTATGAAATAAATGATTACCCAATTCAGGTAAAGAAGTAAAAAATAGTAGATAGGTTTTTTTTTTTTTTTACTTGTAGAACCTGCAATTAATCATAGCCAGTTTCAGCTTTCAATGTAAATTTTTTTTCCCTTATTGGCCCAATCTCTTTTTCAACCTTTTATAAAGCTGAGGAAAATTTGCTAATTGAACTTTCTCATAATTATTTTTCTTTATAGACTTTTTAGGCTTTTGTTTCTTGGCCACCATTTTGCCATGTCAGCTTTCAATCATCACCGTCCACGTGTCACATACCCACTTGTTGATGATCTTGTGTTTCATTTTTTTAAAAAAGAAAATTCATTAAACCAAAAGAAAATTACAAACCATACATCCTACCCGACACAGAGTCAGAGACAAGAGAGCCATCTGAACCGCTGTATTAAGTTTGAGTTTCTTTTGAATAAATTATATGGTTTAATGTATATCAGTTGCACTCATAAGGAGATGACACCTTATTTAAAATCACGGATCCGGACGAGTCGCTCCGCTCCCCCAAATTCACTTGGGTGGGTATAAGTGATTTTAAATGCGGTGTCATCACCTCATTGACATTGTTAAGTTGCAATTGATATAACTTTATATCAGTCAACTGATATACATTTTACCCTAAATTCTATATATGACGACTAATTAAATTAGAATTCTTATGTTTTTGAAATATATCCGATGTGAATTCCACTATTTTTGGTCGGATTTGTTTTATACAAATTGGATCGACAAATTCGTACAAATCAACACATTTTACACTACGATTATTACTGAACCAAAATTATGACTTCAGTAGGGGTGTGCATCGGTCCAAATTTGGACTTGAATGAAATTTTGACAATTTTAAGATCGAGATATGACCGGTCTTCAGATGGACCAGAACAAATTTATACAATCAAATTTGGACCAAATTGAACCGAAAGTGATGCAAAACATATTTGAACAAATTTGGTCGATATTTGTTAATATTTTTTTAATACATCATTTTATGAAATATTAGATTCGTATTTAATTTTTTCACTCATTTAAAATTAAATTAAGTTATTTACAGATGCGACAAAATGTATTTGTCAATATATATTGAGAAAGGGAAATTTAAAGAAAATAGACCAAACAAAGAATGTTGTGGGCATGGTAGCTGAGGAAAGCAATTGTTTTGGGAGACAACAAAATAGCCCAAAACACTATTCCAAATATTTGTTGTCTCCAACTTTTTTGAGTGAAAAATGCCAAATTTCTACTATTTGGTTGCTTCTATTCAACCCCTTTCCACCCCTTAAATTTCGGTCGGACCAATTAGATTCGGTTTGATCTTTGTCTCAATTTTTCATTTTATTTTTATTTCGATCTGGTCGAAAATTCGACAATCTTTTCTCATAAGCTATAACTTTTAAATTCAAATCGGTCTGGTTTGATGAGCACCTATGCTTAAAATCGGCAATTTGGGTTTTTGATCGTTTTGTTTGGTTAGATTTGTAATTTCAGGTTGAAAAAGTCTAACTAAAACTCAATCCGAAAAGGAGAGTGGGTTTCGGGTATTGCGTGTAAAATGCGTGGGTTTATACAAATTTATCCGGATTGAATTTCGAGTTTCCACATATCGAAGTTCAAATTATCTGATCTACCTTTGTCTTTTATGCATGGATTATTGTAGTTGATAGAAGAGATCGGGTTTCAAGTTTTAGTGTATATATATGGATTTGACGAATTTGGTTTTTCATAAGATAAATTCAATTCGACTCAAAATTTGTCGGACTATATCAAATTTCGGGTTTATGTCCAAATTGTGAGTTCTTGAAGAGATCAAATAAACCAAGAAATTAGGTAATTATTCTATTTCCAATGTGCTAGTTAATTGTATGAACTGTATTGAATGTGATGGGTTAGGTGATTTTCACCAGTTATTAGAACAAACAAAAAAGAGTTAGTTTAACCCCAAAAATTTAAAATTAATTAATATTTATATTTGTAATCATAAAAAATGTAAGCAAATAATAGTTTACATTTTAAAAAAGTCCATTAAACTACTGCAAAAATCCCCTAAAAAAAAACCACAACAAAAATTACCAGTTTCGACGACAGCAAATTCATTGGTTGTTGCGGAAAGTGGCCTAAATGTGGATATGATGACTATACACATCAATTAGGTTGAAACAGATATGTGGATGCTTTTTTTTTTTTTTTTTTTGCAATATGTTTTTCGTCACGAAAATTTGTGTTTCGGCGACTGCAATTTTTCGTCGCGCAGTTTGCATCCGTGTCAAGTTATTTGACGACTGTCAGTTTAGACTTTAGACGACGAAATCAAAATTTTAGCGACGGAAGAGATCGTCACAAAAAACAAGATTTCTTGTAGTGAACTATCGCCCGTTGCCATATCATCATCCAATGACAGAATTTTAACGATAAAACAAATCTATTTAAATATTTAACGAAAATTCGTATATGAAAACGATTTGAGTCTCAAATTTTATTTATATAGTTGTGGGCTGCCATCACTAAATTGTTTTTTCTGTTACATAAGGCCCAAGAATATTATTTTATTATTTATTTCAATATTAATCTATTTTTAGAACTTGCTTAATATAGTTTAAATTTAAATTTATTTTTAATGAAATAAAGTACATGCAGTGCATAAACATCAAACTTTAATAATAGTTACATTACAGAGTGTTTGGTAGGTGAGATAGGACAATTTGTGGTTTATGATTAACACAAATAAAGTAACATTTTAACCATTAATAAATAACCCAAATTATTTGAGTTTATTTTTAATTAATTTATGAAGCTCCACTATTAACATTACAATATTGTATTTTATGGCAAACATGTGAACCAACTCTTATTGTTTTTAATTAATTAAATAATTAAAGGGCTTTCAACTCCAATGACCTAGGATTAAGAGCTAAATTATGAGTTTTCAAAAATAAAATGAAAAATAATTTAAGAAAATAAAATCTAGAAAAAAAGTTTAGAGAATAGTGGATGAAAAATCATTAAAGTGCTAATTTAGTTGAGTTTCTAGCTGTTTAATTTTGAATAAATCATCATATTTTTGGCAGATCCAACAAATAACGTGATGGTGAGAGATTTTTATAAACGAATTACAGGAGTAACAAAAATTTAAAAATTATAAACTATGAAATTGAACATTGCGCGGAAATGGGACATTTGCAATGAAATTACTTAGTTTAAGATAAATGTGAGCGAAACCACACAAGATTCGAGCTGTCAACATGGCCTACAAGCGTAGAGGCATCAGTCGAGCCGTTGCCTACGCATCCAAGCTCTTAAAGCTATTTTTGAACAGCTCACTCCGCTTCCTAGATTCAATACGTGAATATGAGTAAAACTTGAATAAGTTGTCATAATTTTATTTTATGAACGAAAATTACTACTTTTTATTCCACAACTCCTCAATCAATAGGTTACATGACAGACAAAAACCTACCCTACAACCCAAGACCCGATCACAACCAGCACCCCGTTTTACCGGTACTAAAACCACAAGTCTCTTAGGCCTACAAATGTCTTTAACCAAACAACTAATCCACCTACTCAGCAATGTGGAATTGGCCCACTTTGGCGCACCTAACCTACCAATGCTTCCCGACCCACGCCATTTCTGAATGCAGACCATGACAGACTCTACTCTCCTTGACTCCTCGGCGTATCAGTGGCGGGATACCAACCCCACCCGCCTTTTTGGCTTCACCTGTTCGTCCACTCCCGACCTCAGCACAGGGCTTAGTTTGTCTTATTTGAAAAAAACACGACTCATATTTTTATTATAGTTAAATTAAACTGATATTTGTGACTGATCCAAAATTGATCAGATCAGATCAGATCATATTTTAGTCATATCGAAATTCATATGCCCATATCCAAGTTGTCAACTATACGTTGTAGGGTTGATAGAGTTTCAATATGTGAATCCATATAAATTTATCGAAATCTTCGAGTTTTACGTATATTCAGATTTAGTTCCAAATCGTGTAACCATTTTTGTTTCAATGTATTTATTTATACACACATTGGAAGGTGGAATACAGTTTGGAATCTGTGTCTCTGTTTGGTGGTTTTTAATCTTCCAAATCCAGCTGGATTCAAGCTTAAAAATTGACCAAACACTACTATTATTGACCACATTGTCCTACTTAATATTATAATAATAATAATCTTACCCAATTATTTTTAATTAATTCCCATTAAACTTGGAACCAAACACCCTCCTAATTCTTTAAATATCTCATTCTCTATTTGGGTTTCATCAACAATCATGGCATTTTGAATTCAAAATTTGTACTTTATTCTTTAGTTGTTTTTTATTTATTTAAAAAAGTAACTAATGAAATTGATGATGATATAATATTATGCTCAATAAGTATTTAATCGCTGCTTACAGACGGGTAATGTGTAATAAGAAGTTCGGGCAAATAAGACATTGGTTGAGAAGTTATACATTTTATTCGTTGTAAAGGAGCAAAACGAGGTTTTAAGGGACACGACAACTCAAATTGTAAGAAAAAATGCATTCAACGACGGTTTTGCAACGACACGTGCGAATTATAAATGAAATTATCCGTCGATCGTCGTCGCAGTTCAAAATTTGCATTAGCGACAAAATTTATAAGTGGCAGAAACAAGAGAACGCCAAATATGTTATATTATTGAAGGTCGTGATACTCAACTCTTTAAAGCAATGCACAATTTATTATGTCACCGACATCTCCTCACATTTGTATAGCATGTCGTTGCATCACATAGCTACCCCCAACTGTCCGCCAACAACGAACTACTCACCTCATAATAACACATCTATTATTTTTATCATATAGTCCGATACACAAAATATCGGGTTGACATAAGAAAATTCGAGCTGTCTTATGTTTATATACTACCTCCGTTTCAAAATAAGTGTCATTTTCTACTTTTAACAATCATATACATATGAGTTTTCCATAATACCCTTTAGTCATGATTTTATTTTGTTTGTCTCATATAGAAATGAAAAGTTTTTAGGTATAACTCTAAAAGTAGTGGGTCAGTAATGATAATTTTTATGTCATTATTTAAGAGCAAGAAAGTCATTTAACATCTTTTCCTAATATATGTGAAAATCTCTAAAACGACACTTATTTTGAGACAGAGATAGTACATGTTTATTTTCAAAAAGTTGAGAATGAACTTTTAAAACATATTAGCCACAATTGTGACGCAGTTGGTAAATCCAACTGCGTAAGTGGGGGGAGGTCTTAGGATCGATCCCTATGTGCCTAAAGCCCTAGGTTAGGAAGAGAAACGAAGTCTCACTCTTGAACAACGGCCCCTCCCTGTAAATATGAGGGTACCGTGCTGTTGCAAGACAGAATTGCGGTCCGTGTTTGTCCCTCCCTGTAAATATGAGGGTATTGTGCTGTTGCAATACAGAAATTCGGCCAATGTCTGTATCAAAATGAAACTTTTAAATCATATCAATAAATCTCGTTCTCGTTAAACGATCGTGTACGTCGAAACTGAGAGCTTATTTGATCCGATCAGTATCGGTTGAAAATACCTAAAGAGGGTACTGTCTTGGTCAACAGAGTGTGAGATGGAATTTAATGAAATTCCTAGGTTGCCCTTTTATGTCCATTTGAAAAACCACATGGCCAATAGGTCAAAAAAGGAAACCCAATTTAACTTGGCACATAAAATCCTTCCATTTAAATAAATAAATAAATATATATATATTTTAGGACATTTAAAAAATATTTTAGGAAAAGGACAAGAAGGACCCTACCCTACAAATAAAGGGCGTGCCAAAACTACGACCTCTCTCTACCGCGCGTGTTGTCCACTCTCCACTAACGCGTCATCACCAACCACTCTCACCTCATGTCCTTACGTGGGACTCTAGTGTTTAAATCCAAAGTTGAAAATTTGAACATGAATTTTCAGGTACCCGAAATTCGATAGACAAATTTACACAAACTCGCAAATTTGAGGGTCGGATTCATTTAGGTTTTTCAACCCAAATTAAAAGAAATTCGGCCACTCAATAGGAGTGACGCAATTGGTTAATACAGGTTGCGTAAGTCGGAAAAGATCTCGGCTTCGATACCCACTCAACACATCTTTGAGAAAATGTGAAATATTTAACTTGTGTGTGGTTAAAACGGCTTAAAGGTGTCAACCGCCAAAGTGCGGACCAGCTCTGAAACCTCATGGTTTAAACCAAAATAATTAAAAAATTCGGGTCAAAAATTGATTTGTATTTTTATAGGTTAGGTTTTCGTGAAAAAGATCTAATCGAGTTCTGGATGAGACAAATTCGCATATTCTACACGCAAAATCCAAAAATCGTGTTTATTTTCAGTCGATTGGGTATTTTGACTTGAACTTGGGGAAAAACCCTGATCAGATCAAATTTGGAGTTGGAG